>JAMPIV010006812.1:0-198318 GCA_024509875.1 Oreohelix idahoensis | reverse complement strand
GACTAAGGTCAGGATGAACCTGTTCCTTCTTTTGGTCTTTTCCAGGGGACCAATGATATCGACAGCAACCCATTCAAATGGAGTCCCTACTATTGGCATTTGCCCCATAGGTACTGGGGGTGTCAAGTGCTTCGGTGCTAAGCGTTGGCACTGGGCGCAGGATTTCACATACCTGACAATGTCAGAGTTCATTCCTGGCCACCAATAGTGGATTTTTATTCGCTGAATAGTGGCGTTTTGTCCCATATGTCCGCTAAAGGGAAGAGAGTGCCCCATTTCTAAGATCTGGCTTCTGTACTGCGTCGGTACTAGGAGCTGGTTATTCCCCGTGTCCGGGTTGCCCGTTCTACGATACAATACGCCATCCTTAGAAAAGATGTCTCCGTTGTGTCTGGGGTCCTTAGCCATGGGCAGTTTTTTAAAGCAGGGCGCCAGAGTAGGGTCCTTTTGTTGCGCCTCCTTCAGTTCATTCGGCAACAAATTTGGCGCAGGCTCCCTCTCCTTCTTGGCTTGCCCTCTTGTGGTTACCGCTGCCACAATCGGCTCCTTAGGTCTCCCAATGAACACATATCTACATCCCAAGATAACTGGGTAGATAGGATCATCCATAATGGCCGCTTTAATAACCCCTCTGACAAAATCAGAGTGTATTTCTACCAATGCGATAGGAAGCGTCCTGGGTGCATCACTCCTGAAAACTCCACTAAGTTTGACGGTTTCCTCTGTCTCCTGACCGGGTTTGACTAGGTGCCTAGCGACAATACAATCAAAACTTAATCCAGTGTCAAAAAGACAAGTAGTAGAGGTACCGTTCAAATTACAGTTCCTCGAGTTGAGGGTCGGTCCCCCTCAGGTTGAGAATCACTGACATTGACTCTACCTTTCGAGGCTGTATGCAAACATCCAATGCGGTTTGCACCGGTTTGTTTGCCCTGATCAGACGTTCCTGGTGTAGGGGTCTTCCCTTTTCCTTGACCTTGGTGGCCGCGCTGCCACGTAGGCTTGTTGGGTTGATCAGAATTGTTGTTGGGGGGGGGGGGGTATCGGGTTTTGTAGAATTTCGATTTTTCCTGGGGGGTTTCTGGGTATTGTTATCTCGTTGGTTATAATGTTGAGAGGAAGTGGAAGAATAGGATGCCTGCTCTAGATTCTGTTTACGAGATGGCTCATCTGTGGGTTTACGTTTAGTGCTGGGAAGTTCGGCCATTGCATTGCTATAGCGTTCGGCTTTATTGAGTATGTCTTCAAGCCTGACTGCCCCCTGTTCAGCCAAAAATCTACGAGTTTCATTCGACAAAGTGGATTTTATCTGCTCCACAAGAACAAGTTCGAGGAGTCCCTCATATGAAAGAGGTAGGTCAGATAATTCAATGCACTTTGTCAGATAACCCGTGAGACGTGAAGAGAACTGGGGAAATGTTTCAGTGCTCTCTTTTCGGCTGTTTCTGAACAACTGCAGAAACTTTCGGGCAGTCATCTCAAACTGCTGTAGTAAGGCCTTCTTCAACAGGTCATAATCATGTTGATTCGGTCCCAGCTTTGTGTACACGTCATAAGCATTGCCTTTCAGTGACATTGAGAGTTTAAGCGCCCAGCGGGTACTCTCTAATCCATAAAGATTCGCGAGTCTCTCGAATTTTTCTAGGTAGCTGTCAATTTTTTCGTTAGGGCTAGGAAAAGATTCTAAAGAAAACGACATAGCAGTTAATTGGGCAGATTGAGTACTGGAGAGGTCCATTGATTGAGACTGGGGCGAAGACGGCTCTCCGTTAGTCGAAGTAGAGGCGCCCCGACTCTCTAGAGCCTTAAGCGCCAGTTGATGCTGTCTTTCCTTGTCTCTCTCTCTCTCTCTCTGCGAGTTTCCATCTCTGCTTCAATTTTCTTCTGTTCCAAAAGACGTTCTTCCGCTTCTTTCTTATCTGCCCTCTCCTGGGCTTCTCTCCTCTCTGTTCTTTCTTTCTCTTCCTTCCTCTCAGCTTCTCTCTGCTCTTCCTCTCAGTTCGCTCCGTTGCTCCGCCTTCCTCTCAGCTTCGGCTCTCTGTTGCTCCGCGTCATATATTTCCAATTCCTGGTTAATAAACGCGTTTGCAGCTTCTGCATCTAATCCTGCCTCTTTCGCTTCCAGCCTCAAGATGGACCTCATCTTTATCCTCTCTGCCATTGTTAAAGAATAAGATGAAGTATGCCTAGAGAACTAGTAAGAAGCAACGCGAAAGGGAGGAACTCTGAACCGCTACGAGAAAAAAAAAACACAAGTATAAATTTACCTGTGTTACCTCCTACCTGTACTGTGCAAACTTATCGCTGCTATTATCTGGCAATTAAGGCTCTAAACGCAAGCGACTATGCCACTAAATGGTAAGTTACACTGGAAAAGAATCTACTTTTACTAACAGTCGAGAAAAATTTATATTAAAACAATTTAAAAGGAAAATTTTTTTTTTTTTCCCCTAAATTTTAAATCTCTGACAACAAACTCCGTCCCTAAAGTCAATTATTGAGATGAGACGTTGTTAACTTACTTTTTAAAAATCAGAACAATCCGTCTTTAGCTAAGCTCAACTCTTTTTAACTTCAAAAACCTTAGTGACTGTAAAACAATCACGCAATCCCAGCAACTCTTATAAAGAAAGAAATATAATTATCTCCGCCAGAGGATAATAAAAAATAGCAAATATTTTTGTTTATCTGTACTTTCTACTGCTGTGGAGAGAAAACAACCTGTAAATATGCTGTGTGGACAACCCAAATACTTAAAGAACGTTTGTCTAGGGGTGTAATTATTTATTTATTTCCCTAATTCACAAAGACAGATCATTCACACTCTACCTAGTTAGACCCAGACTAAATCAGACTCAAAATATCTTTAACCCGGCTATGCGATTGCCTCAAATGTAGCTCAAGATCCCAGAACCAGCCCACAAATATGTGTGCATCAAATGTATCTCAAAATTATCCCGGCGAGCCAGCCAAATATTGTCGTAAATTTATTTTGAGAGAAAAGAGTCTTAGAAATAGTGGTCCGGTTTAGAGTGAAATGATGTTGGAAAACTCAGTGATAGAAAATGTAGAGATTAAATAGTTGCTTCACAGCGTGCTGGAGGAGAGTAAAGACAGACTTATTTACGACAAATCGTTTCTCTCAATCTTCTCTTCCGCTCTCCTGGTCAAACAATTATTTGCCAGTTTTCCAGACACACCTCTGCGCGCACACCGATTTGGTGTTTTCAAACACACACAGACGACGTAGATACAAACTATATTAAAACGAATAGGGGAAATGTTGGGCTTTGGGTATCTCCAACACAGTACTCAATGAGTTTATGTGATTTTATTCACCTTAAACATCAATCACTAACAAATATCAGGTATTACATAAATTATCATAAGTACACAAATGCAAATAACAAGTTTGGGAGGGGTGAAGAAGATTGGTATCGACTAAGCCCTTCCCGCTTATTAGACAAAGATAAACCCAGTCCAGAGATAGATAATATCAGGAACACGGGTACGTTAACCTAACAGTGAAGTTAATTGCTCTGAAAGAGGTGTTACAAAGTTAGGTATAGGTGATAGAAAAAAACCTGTTCTTCCCAGCTGTTCTTCCCTTTACTAAGCAAATGGAAAGGAGGGGGGGTTTTAAACAGAGTTAACCAATTATCAACTCCCCCTTAAAGGAACAATGCAGGGAATACAGAAAAATTATATTACTATGCAAGAAAGTTAACAACAGGGTTACAAAAGAAAAAGATTAAATTTCCTGTCATTCATGCACATGCGTGAGGATCCACACTCATATACTCACACACTTACCGAATGCAGCCTCAGACGATCCATAAAAGTATATAAAAAAGCAAGTATTCTCTTGACATGTGAACTGTCTAGTCCTTCGATGTCCCGCCCCAGATGTTTGCGAGATTTGTGCTGGTAACAAATATTCTCACTTATCGCAAGAATTGAAGACTAAGAGTTCTTGTGGTTTTTTATTATATAAACAAAGGAGTCTATGGGATGGCACTGACACAGTTCGGCACAGGGGTGAAAATGAAGTGGTCTCTTTTAATCTTCCGCTATGGTAAAATTCCTTCAATGCGTGATGATAGTAACTGACCGGAAAGTTTTATTAAATCCAATTGAGGAAAAACTAGGCTCAGTCACAGTCAGGAAAATATGTACTCTCTCACAGTAAACAGTAAATATAATATCGCTACTGGCAATGATTACCTTCCAGTTTATCTTACAGGTTTGTAATGGTAATTTGATGATTGTTTTTTAAATGTTCTTGGGTGGGCTTTATTTCATTTAATTCTGACAGCTAGGTCGCAAAGGACCGCCACAAGATTATATTTAAAAGAAATGTTTCTTCAATATGACTGGAAGTTTATAGGATGATTTCTTTATTTCTTTCTTTATTTAGCTGGGGCCGCAGGTTACGATCACTCTGTGTGAAAGAAAAAAGACATGTAACATACCGAAAAATCAAGCGCGATAAATTTCCCGTTAAGCCTATAATACACTCGAGTATTTAATTATGTATTTAATAAACACTGCGCGAATTCTAGTGGTTAAAAACACACATCTATAAAACTAGGACTTAACTGAATTTATTAATTATAAATTCCTTCGCGACTTTAAAAGTTAATTTAAGCATCTATTATCTTTTGAAATAATATAATAGATAGATCATTATATTTACAACTGGAACTATTGAGATGGTTTAATTTAATAGATTTAAATTAACACAAAATCCATTGAAATAGAATGACTGAACTAGACCACTGATCACTTTACACAATATATTACCGCTTTGCACAGAATAGAAATCACTGCAAATATATATATATATAATCCAGGGGAAAATCTATAACAAGATTTCAATAAAGCTAGTGCTTCTGTAAAGGTCTGGCCAGCGAGTGATAAAGTGTCTATTCTTCATGGTCTATTTATCTAAAATGGAATGAAAGTTGAGTGGGACATGAGAAACTTGACAGTTTTTTTCATCTCAGGAACTTTTGGGGATCTGACCGCCAAATCAAGGGAAGAAGCCGCCCCCTGGTCTTCGTATCTCCGCTCGCTGCTGCCCTTTTCGGCTTTCCCCATTCGCTTTCTGCGATCGGTTCTTCAGTTGACACCGAGACGCGAAAATAGCGGCAAGAAACTGCGTCTCGTATCAGGGACCACTACTGTCTTTGATAGCGCCGATAGTCTCCCCTGAAATCCCTCAGTCTGTCTCTTTGATCGTAGTCGCATTATCTGTTTGATTCTGGCAACGCCCCCCACTGGCCAAGTTAATGAAAATAACTGCCTATGATTGTTCAAGAGATGTTAGTGGGCGTGATTTAATCTCTCCTTAAATCAATGCGATGACCAGAATAAACGATAGGTAAACTCTCCGCATATCAATCAGCAAACGTGTTTGCCCTCTGTGTGGAACAGTTGCATAGCTAATGAATCCACGTGAAAGAAGTCCCGTTTTTACAAGAAGTTACAACAAAGTTCAGGGTCAGCCGAGTTCGTCCATCACAGTATCACAAGTGAGTTACAGCTGTGAATACTCTGAGCTGGACAATAGATTTAGGCTTCAGAAGTATAAGTTGCTACTTTCGCTATCGTAACCCTATGTGATAATATAATTAAATTTTGAAAAGGTAACTCAAAATTTTAACAGTTAAAGATTTAACAAGTCAAATGAGTACAATTATCCAATTTTTTATGTACATCTATATATTCTTGTAATGAGAAATGGTTGTTGTAAGATGGTAAAATGTATGATTATTTACAGTTACAAATCAAATAAACAAGCTAAAAAGTCTTGGATTTATCTGCCACTGAACTTATAAAACAAGTTTGTCACATTATCTCTTGCCATCTAGTTGTCATCATTAAACAGTCGTTTTAGAAACTGCTCACAGGATTTGTTGGATGGATACACATAAACTCAACTTATGGTATTAGCCACGTCTGCTCGAGGTTCCTCCGACACACTGGAGTACGGAAGACTTTCCTTCAGCCCGCCCTATAACTACGGGGGACTAAGGTGTTGAAGAGTGGTTGACCTCTAGGCTTCAGTGAGCTGGATCAACTTCTACAAGTCTTTAGTTTCTCGATCAGAAATGATCATAAACATTGATCATAAAAACCTGGAACAAAAGGTAATAGGTGGCCATTTTGTTCCAACAATCTCACCACCCACTGCTGTTCATGATGCGACCATGTCTTCAGTGTTTGTATATAAATGAATGAATCATGGTAGTATGTTACAGAGATAGCATGATAAGATAATGTATACTGTGCAGAATTAACAATATACATGAATAAATCACATGTTATGATACATGGGTACGATATAACCTTTGCCTTCCACTTATGGATGTCAAGTCACTTATGTACTTGCTGGTATGTCGTAAGCTTCCAGGCAAGAACTAGCCATGATATATGTGGTTAACC
The DNA here is from genome assembly GCA_024509875.1 of Oreohelix idahoensis. Taxonomy (NCBI): domain Eukaryota; kingdom Metazoa; phylum Mollusca; class Gastropoda; order Stylommatophora; family Oreohelicidae; genus Oreohelix; species Oreohelix idahoensis. The sequence goes on along the minus strand of JAMPIV010006812.1, from coordinate 191,871 downwards.
AATTAATGGTTAGGCTTCCTGACAATGCCGGTGAAGGTTATCTCTGGTTAGCGTCATTCCCTTTTTTATTATATCTGCTACAATCAATCAGAAATAAAATCTGAAATAAAATGATATTAGTAATACATATATTTTTAATAAACTTACATACCCTCTTAGGATTAATAAGCTCACGGTGAGACTGTATTGGCTTAATTTAATCTGCCCTGCATGCAGCGTGAAAATAGAACTTTTCTTGCAAATGCTGTCTTCCAGTTTCTCACTCTGGCTTCTGGATTTGGTGTGTGTGATTTTCAACGCGCCGCTCTGTCCTTATATTTCAGTCTCTCGCCCGTACGAGAAAGCACCTCCCAAATTCCCCAAAAGATTTTAGTTTCATCTCCTGATTTGAGGCGATTTGAAGCAATCTGTGTTTTTCCTGTACTTGTTTTTCTCTTCTGTTCACTACACACTTATATTCTTCCGTCCTTCCTATGTATCATTCCCTTTTCCCCATATGAGGCTTTCATTCCATATAAGTTTTATCCAAATCCGTTGAGGCTTGTTAGTGTAATAAATTTTTAAAGATTATTAGCTAACTTTTAGCCGATGTGATGAAGGTGAAAAATATTAATTATCTTTTTTTTTTTTTTTTTTTTTTTTTTTTTTTTTTCTTATCCAGCGGCACTTGGGCTTTCAGCCCTTCGGCCCAATGACATGTCATTGCGAGGCTGGGGAACCTGAGGACTTTCCTTCCAACCCGGTCAGGAGCTTCGCTCCTTCCCATCCACAGAGGGTTTATCACAGGAGCCGTTCAGGCTATTCAGTCAAATTTCCGGCCATAAACATTTCTTCAAACGCCGACGCCCGGGTTTGAACCATGAACACCTGGTCGCCAGTACAACGCCGAAGCCATTACACCAGCGCGGCTCCCATTAATTATCTTTAAAACTATTTATATTTGGATAATATCCTTTTGGATATAATTCCTAGTCTATGTCCTTTGTTGAGTTATATTTATTTAATATTATTCCAACCGGGCGTTCTCCGGTAGTTAATAATTTAATTTTCAGTAAATGCATACTTTTAAAGTCCGCCATACATTCCTATATAGCTTATTTCCTCATTCTTGCAATACCGTTCCAGCTAAACGTAATTCACATTTCCGCTGTCTACAAACTTCAAAGCAAGATCTGCCGAGTGTTATTACTGCGCTGTATGTGTGGGTGTCGCGTGGGCTTGTGTCGCGCTACAACCAAGCAAGTGTTAACAAATCTCGCTACAGTAATGGTTGAATACATCCGACATCAATAAATCACCAGCAGCTTATACCACAGAATGCTCATGGTCTGTCCGTCTATGTTCTACTGATACTAATACTGACTAAGCGCGTCAGGTACCGCTAGCAAACATGCCGCACACAAAGGGCGAGTTCCCAAGTACTTAACAATAGTCTATGACTCCTCTGACCTAACACGTCAGGTATTTCTTCTGATGAAAATGCAGGCCGCAAAAAAGCGGGTTTCTATCATATGGTAACCTCTGGGTTATCCCCGAGCAGCAGGGCATCAGTCCATGCCTATATCATACCGCCTTAATAGCGGGTTCCAAACAGTACTATGATCTCTGGGCTTCTTTTAATTAAATAAGACATATCAGTCTTGGGTATCATATCACTCTTCTCCGCACAGGGAGAAAATTGCCTCAAATATGTCACTCGGCCATATAAGCTGGCAACAAATAAACCTGCAGTTCTACGCATAACAATAACGCTTCACATGGGTATTTTTACCTTTGCAGCATCCTGGAATAATCACAAAATAAACAACACTCGCCATCCTTGGCGCTCAGAATAACTTCTTTTCTTTTATCCTTAGCCGCCGACCGTCAAAGCAGTCAGTGGCCATTACGCCCAGTTGCGTCTTGTAGGGCAACAACAAATTGATTCCTCTTTGCTCGGTTGGCGGCCATCCTTCGTACAGTGCCCCAACTCTGGTTCATTCTTTGCATCTCAGCCTCCATAGTCCTCCGCCAGGTTTTTTTTTGGTCGGCCTCTCTTTCGTTTTCCTTCAGGGATCCATAGCATAGCTGTTCTTGTGATGGCATCGGGGTCTTGTTGAGTCACATTGTTGAATCACATATTGATGATGTGGTATAATTCTGGTTACCACATTGATACTGGTATTATGGTCAACTCAAACAGACACACTGTTGGGCATACAGGTCACCTTGTCCATGGAGTATTGAGGCCCCAACAAGGGACAGTGTTTATGTTGAATGAGAGTGCAAATGTACGTTATGCGAATGGGTGGTACTGTTCTGCAGAGTTGACAAGTAATAAAGCACTCATTCACACATGTATGAAAGTCAATGATGTCTGGAACTACTGTTGATAATTTCACACATTTAATAGGACGCAAACTCTGACGACACATATATAGTCACTGGAACAGGTTGGCAAAAAACATCACATGCTTGACAAAATGGTCTACGACATCAAATATGCATTCGTATAGAATGTGCATACAACAGAACGTTCGTAGCTAGTCCCTCAGGGTTCTAGTTGTATAACTTTCAAGCCTAACTGACTGATCGCGTCAGTTAATGTTTACAAACGTTTATTATAAATGGCTCCCTGACAGAACCTCTTCTGTCGAGGAATTACAAGCCGTAAATTAGTAGGCTTATGTGACGACAATCTTAAACCACAGTAGTGGGTTACCATAATAGACAGATCTCTGTACCATCATCAGATAATAAGGCATACCTGTTCTCCGAACGATGATCCACTTAGGCAAAGGCGGGATCCAAAATGGCTTCTATCTCCAGTGAGCGTCGCTCACTGCGAAGATGCATAATGAAGCATAAGTAAAGGGCTCTGTTCATAATCATCGATATGCTGTGTAGATTATATAGGTAATAATGCAATGTACATAATAGATATTGGTGCTGCTAGCACAATGTCGTCAATAAAGAATTCAGCCCACTCATATGCAGACCATATCCTTGGCTGCAGGTCTAGGCATAACGAAAAAGTTCAGTAAACGTCTTTCGTTACCTTAACATCCTAGAAAACACTAGAAAAATAGCACACGCCATTCTTTGGCGCTAAGAATATATTCTGGGGAGGAATATAGACATAATAGTCACACAGCAGACATCGCCTTTCCCCAGAATTACACAGAGCACAAATCAACGGACACCTGTCCGGGGCAGCAAACACAAGAACTCTCTATGACGGAAGTCTTCTTGAACAACCGCCAATACGACGCATGCGCCGTAGCCCATGACCCCCAGAGTTCAACTCAAGATGGGTCGACGTCGTAAAAGACAATGAGATACAAGACCAAATCGCCTTAAAAGACAGAATAAACCTCAACTTAGGTTATAAACATTCCCAGTAAGACTGATCTGTTCTGACCATATGCGAAAAATAATTCGACGCAAATCTTAGTATTCATATAAGACCCAAGAGAAGATAACAGACATAATAAAATGTACCATCAACTAAATCAAGGGTTACGTACTTTTGACTATCAACAAAAAGTGTTAACAGACAAATAAATATCTTTCTATATATATCTCTATATTCATTGCCTGCAAAAGAATCTGTGCGTAACAGACTACCCCCCCCCCCCCCCCCCCCCTAGGAAAAAAATGAAAATCATTTTTTTTTTCATCTAAGAGCAATATACAATAGGCTCACAACGCACGAATAATGCGCAGATGAGAAATATCAGTAATTTATATAATGCCAAATAGGCTAAGTCGACGAATAGATCAACAAGTGAGAATATATCTCAACATCTCAGAGAAAGTATTTCTCTAAGTATAAATATTTCCAGAGAGGTGTCACCAACTTATACTACTATACTGGCAATATCAAAATGCATACAAAAAATTCATACAATAATTCCATATTAGGTAATATGTGTTCATGATTAACAAGGAAGAAAAAAAATCATCAAAAGACCAGCGATAAATATACATTAATGAACCGCTAAGTGGTGATGCAATCAATATATTATATATAACAAATGTGTACGTATTTTGATATAGAAAAGAACTGTTGTAGAGTTAGACGTATTAGGAAGTCTAAGACATAACAGTTAGGTGGAATCATGTGGGCATCTAGACAAAATGTCTGCCATCACATTTTCTAAGCCACGGATAGCTCGCACCGAAAAATGAAAATGTTGAAGAGCAATCGCGTATCGAATTGATCTCGAGCTCTTCAAATTTTTACTTTTAATAGCTGTAAGAGCTTTCTGGTCAGTTTCCACAATGAAATGCGCGCCAAGAAGGAATCTTTGAAGTTTGAGAATTGACCAAACCATAGCCGATAATTCACGGTCTAAAACCGAGTAATTCCTTTCTGCCGCATTAAGGTTTCGAGAAATATACATTACACGATGCAGAGTTTCTGAGTACTCTTGCATTAGTGCAGCTCCGATCCCAGTGGATGAAGTGTCACTACAAAGAAAAAATGTCTTATCTATAGTAGGTAACATTAAGATAGGTGGAGTTGAAAACAAAGTTTTAATCTTATCCAAAGAGGATTGGCATTCCTGAGACCAGTGGACCATATTAGGAGACCCTTTCTTTAGTAACGTAGAAAGAGGTGCCATGATAGAGGATAGATTCTGAATGAATCGTCCATAAAATTGTATAAGACCTAAGAGACTTCTCACTTGCTTTTTAGTCTTAGGAATAGAGATGTTAAGTATTTTACTGGTATTATGGTCCTCTGTCTTTAGGAAACCATGACCGACACGGTGACCTAGGAAAGAAATTTCGCTAAAACCAATACTGGCTTTAGAGGGTTTTCTGTCAACTTATGCTCGCGTAAAGCAGACAGTAATTCATTTAACCCCAAATAGTGATGTTCCCAAGTATCACTGAAAAGACAGATGTCGTCTAGGTATGCAATGACATCTGAACGATAAGATAGGATTCGACGCATCATGCGTACGAATGTAGCTGGTGCGTTCATAAGGCCGAAAGGCATGAAATTCCATTGAAACAAACCCCTAGGTGTAGAAAAAGCAGTAAGAGGTTTGGCGTGTTCAGATAAAGGAACTTGCCAATATCCCTTAGACAAGTCAAGTTTAGTGAAGAAATGAGATTTAGAAAGCCTAGTAAGTAGTTCTTCTAGTAAAGTCATAGGTTCAGCATCGAACTTCGTAACTTGATTCAATTTGCGATAATCAACGCAAAGACGTATGTTATTGTCTTTTTTACGAACAATAACCATAGGCGAAGAATATGCTGAAATGGATGGTTCGACTATTTTTAATTCTATCATCTCATCCAACTCTTTCTCGACCTGTGCTTGAAAATGGATAGGGATAGCATAAGGTCTGACCCTAATAGAATTATGGTCAGTTAGAATAATGTTATGTTCAATGACATGGGTATGTCCAGGAAAGTCAGTAAGTACATCCTAAAATTTTAGTAACATTGACGAGACTTGTCGCTGTTCCGCCATAGATACATTAGGAGAAACAGTGACATTTTTCCATGATTCACTAGAATGAAGTGGAATCATCGGAAGAGGCAGATTAACATCTGAGAAACTTGTTTCCTCATCCTGTATTACGGACAGGGATGAGTAATGAACATGAGGGACCCGAGAATCGTCCGTCGCCTGAAAAATAGGCTGCAAATAATCTGGACGTTTATGGAATTCCGTAAGCATGTTGATGTGGAAGGTTTTATGCTTCCCGTCAATATCGACAATGTAGTCAACATCGGAAATTTTCGATATTATATCGCACGGACCTTTCCAAGAGATAAGAAGTCTGTTTTCCCTACAAGGTAGCAAAACATATGCTTTGTCACCCAGACAAAGTTGTCGTTAGCGTCTCTTCTTATTTGCAAATTGCCTTGCCTTCTGTTTAGCAAATTCAGAAGAAGAAGTTGCTAACTTACATGCTTCGATAATCTTTTTTCTAAGCGCGATGACATATTCGTAAGAAGATTTTGTGTCATCGGTAATATTATCAGCGGTTATAAGATCATGAAGCAAAGACATAGGGCCGCGCGGTCGCGCGCCAAAGACAAGTTCAAAGGGAGAAAATCCTGTATGTTCATTGGGGACCTCTCTGTAAGCAAAGAGGGCCGCGGGTAAAACCCTGTCCCAATTTTGAGGATGATCCTCAGTTATCTTCCCAAGTAAGTTTTTGAGTGTTCTATTTAAGCGTTCGACCATCCCATTAGACATTGGGTGATAGATACTACTCAAAGATCTTTCTATCTGCAGAGTAGACATTACTTGAGACATGGTATCCGATATTAGTTGGGTGCCATGGTCTGATAATATTTCTCCGGGGAATCCCAGACGAGAAAATATGAGCCAAAGAGCGTCTGCAATATCAGCAGTAGAAATGTTCTTCAGAGAAATAGCCTCTGGCCAACGTGTGCACATGTCAACACACGTTAAGATAAACTGATGTCCTCTGGCAGACTTGATCTTGAACGGACCAATAATGTCTATTGCCATTTTCTGAAACGGCCGAATAGGAATATCTGCAGCCTGAATAGGTGCAGCATGGCGTGGACCTTTAGATTTGACTTCTTGACATACTTTGCAAGATCTACAATAAATCCGTATGTCTTTGTTTACGAAAGGCCAAAAGAAAGCCGCAAGAACTCTTAACTTAGTACGAGAAAAACCCATATGTCCAGCACAGTAAGAATCATGAGCGTGCTGCAAAATTTTAACTCTCATATTCTTGGGGACAACAATCTGAGAATGCATGGACTTAGTGGACTATTGAACCATACGTACAAGTACGCTATTTTTCATTGTAATCCAAGATTTACGATTTGTATCTTTATTTGGATCACCTTTTGTTGCAAGAGTGAAGAATTTCTTTAAAGAGGGATCATCTTCTTGCTGTTTTATAAACGAGTCACTAGAAATTACCAAGGGATCATCTTGGTTATGCGCTTCATTATCTTCAGTAGATGGAGTTTGAGGCATATTAAGAGCTTGAGCTCTTGTGACTACTGCATTAGCAGTTTGCAAATTTTGATTTTCCCAAAGAGCAATTTGTTGTGGAGTGCATTCTGTGACTCCGTGAATACGACCGATGATAAGATCAGCGATCGGATTCGGCAGAAGACATGCGTGTACATCTCCTGTAAAGAAAGGAGTAGCAATCTTAATGATAGCAGTAGAGTACTTCTCCGAAGTTCCGCCGAATGTTACACATTTGACTACTTCGCCTGTGGCATGGGAAGGATCTACGAGTGACTGCCTAACACCAATGGTGGTGCATCCAGAATCAAAAAGAACTGAGACTGGACTATCATTTACTAGACCGTCATGCAAGACAAGAGATCCTTTTCCATCATGTGCCACTGACGCAGGAAAAGCAGGAAGAGGGTGACCACAACTTAAAGTAGACACCGTAGTTGGTTCGAATAATGTTTTGCATTGGGGGCACTGAGATGCTCTCCAAAAATCAAAAGCAGAACATGCCATATTATTAGGGTCTTTACTATCATTAGTCTGATTACAGGCTTCATGGGGCTCTTGCTGTGCAGAGTTTGCCTGGTAATGTGATTTATGTTTTTAGTATTGTGATCTACCTCGATTATTATTGCCTTTGCTATTATTATTGTTTCCCCTATTGTACCCCCTATTTGGGTTTGAATCATATTTTTCATGGTTACAATTATCATGCTCATTATAATGAGAATCTCTGTAAGTTTGGTTTTGTTGTCTCCATGTTGGATAACTTGGATAGTTCCTATTATGACTTCCCCTGTGGAAATGTCCAAAGTTGTGACAACCACTGTATCGAGGGCTGTCAGCTCGTCTCCAGTTCTTCGAAGAAGTACCCTGATATGATTGGTTATCTTGGTTTTGATAATTATTCCAGTTACCCTTTTTATCAAACCTATTTTGAGCTCCTTGAAATTTGTGTGAGTAATTAGTATTGTATGGTGTTGCTGAAGCAACTGGCATACTCTCCTTAATCTTAGTGTTACAAATAGTTACGTCAGGGTGTGCAGTGACATATTGGCAACAATATTCTTCTATTTGTTTTAGTGTTTTAGGTTTACGCTCATGTAGGAATTCAAGGAATGGTTTATTTACACAAGACATGATCTTGTCTCTAAGCAACAAGCCCATAAGTGCTTTATATGTTTTTTCAGTTTTGGATAGCTCAATCCATCGTGTAAATGTAAGACGTGCTTTTGCAATGAATTCTGAGAATTCTACCCCTGTTTCAGGTACCATTGTCTTAAACAAAAGACGGTAACCTTCCTCTGTCAATTGATATTTTTTATCATGGCTGCTCTAATAACATCATAATTATCTCTGTCAGCCTCTTCTACCAAGCATAAACTAGTCAGAGAATCACCTTTAAAATTTTCTGATAACTGATTAGCATATTGTGATTTATCCACATTATGAGTTCGACAAGTACGTTCAAATCTATCCAGCCAGAATGTTATGTCGTCACTGGAAGGATTGAACGCTGGTAGCTTGACCTTATAAGTAGAAGGTTTACCAGTACTACCAGATGACTGATTAACATCACTCACATTTGTCAATTTCAATTTCTCTATCTCAAATGCTAAGAGTTTTAACTCATGTTCTTTATCCAATCTCTTTTGTTCAGCTTCTCTGTCTAATCTCTTTTGTTCCGCTTCTGCATCTCTGTCTAATCTCGTTTGTTCAGCTTCTGTGTCTAATCTCTTTTGTTCAGCTTCTGCATCTCTGTCTAATCTCTTTTGTTCAGCTTCTCTGTCTAACTGTTGTTGAATCTTCTTCTCTTCAGCCTTCTGTGCTTTGGCATATTGAGCAAGTGCAAACTCTTCTAATCTCTCCTCAGTTTTACCCAAGGCTATCCCTTGCTTGATAAAGTAGTCTAAAGTCGCCATAATATTTAATAATATGTGACAAGTTACCTGAAATAATAATGCAATCTATTTCAAAGTAAATGGAAACAAGTTCTTAATAAACTTGATTAATCAGCTCACTTTATCCCAATCTCTGTGGGAGACAAGCCTTTATTAAAATCTTGTATAATTAACTGCATAATAATAATAATAATCCACCGCCAGTTGTTTTTATACCACAAGTGCAATACACAGCTAATAGTGTATCATAAATAGCATATGTCAACCAACAACATAAAAAAGGACAATCATAAAAGACAATATGAAAACATTCGCAGGAATCAAATAAATCAAAATAGGAAAACTAAAGAAAATTATCACAGAACCTGTGATGACAACTGCGAGGAAATAAACAAAACAAATGAAGTCACAGTGTATAATTACAAATGTTGTATACAACTAAATGAAAGGAAAGATGAGACCTACAAATACAAACAAATCAAAACAAAACTGAAAAAACAGTAAAATATTACAAAAAAAAACGATAGGTACGCTCGTCACCGCTAACAAAATAGCAACAAATGTTGCCAGCAAATTTTCAATCAAGAAAATTGCACCTACAGAACACTAATATAGGACCTCTATGACGTGGTATACCCTATATTAGTCACCTGCCCAACCTACCCGCTGGAATATACACAACAATATCACTTGTAAACACAACATACAGCATAAATACGTATATCATATAATGAAATGTGTTGTAAAGAAGGCTCAGTTATATAATATAATGTTACTGCCACTTAATAAATAATTACTTCTGGCCTTTAATACTACAAAGTTCAACACAACATAGCAGTGCAAGAAGATCCACCGTTGATGGTTCCTATAGCTATCACACGTAGGACTTCTGACTTTACTTGCACTGTACTTTTTGCAAAAAAGTTAAATGTATGCTTGAAAAAATGATGTGTAGACTGTCTGTTCGATGTAAACAACGTCTGACCTAATTACCGCATTCGCTTGACAGGACAGGTCACGGGACAAAAATGCTGACATCGACTGTAGACTTGTACTGTTGGTGTACGTGTGTCGTATCAGGCGTCAGGAAATAATCAGTAGTTGACTTCAAAATGGTGTACACTGCGAAGGTTAGACCCAGGAATCTGGCCGCCACATTGTTGAGTCACATTGTTGAATCACATATTGATGATGTGGTATAATTCTGGTTACCACATTGATACTGGTATTATGGTCAACTCAAACCGACACAGTGTTGGGCATACAGGTCACCTTGTCCATGGAGTATTGAGGCCCCAACAAGGGACAGTGTTTATGTTGAATGAGAGTGCAAATGTACGTTATGCGAATGGGTGGTACTGTTCTGCAGAGTTGACAAGTAATAAAGCACTCATTCACACATGTATGAAAGTCAATGATGTCTGGAACTACTGTTGATAATTTCACACATTTAATAGGACGCAAACTCTGACGACACATATATAGTCACTGGAACTGGTAGCATAAAACATCACATGCTTGACAAAATGGTCTACGACATCAAATATGCATTCGTATAGAATGTGGATACAACAGAACGTTCGTAGCTAGTCCCTCAGGGTTCTAGTTGTATAACTTTCAAGCCTAACTGACTGATCGCGTCAGTTAATGTTTGCAAACGTTTATTATAAATGGCTCCCTGACAGAACCTCTTCTATCGAGGAATTACAAGCCGTAAATCAGTAGGCTTATGTGACGACAATCTTAAACCACAGTAGTGGGTTACCATAATAGACATATCTCTGTACCATCATCAGATAATAAGGCATACCTGTTCTCCGAACGATGATCCGCTTAGGCAAAGGCGGGATCCAAAATGGCTTCTATCTCCAGTGAGCGTCGCTCACTGCGAAGATGCATAATGAAGCATAAGTAAAGGGCTCTGTTCATAATCATCGATAATGCTGTGTAGATTATATAGGTAATAATGCAATGTACATAATAGATATTGGTGCTGCTAGCACAATGTCGTCAATAAAGAATTCAGCCCACTCATATGCAGACCATATTCCTGGCTGCAGGTCTAGGCATAACGAAAAAGTTCAGTAAACGTCTTTCGTTACCTTAACATCCTAGAAAACACTAGAAAAATAGCACACGCCATTCTTTGGCGATAAGAATATATTCTTGGGAGGAATATAGACATAATAGTCACACAGCAGACATCGCCTTTCCCCAGAATTACACAGAGCACAAATCAACGGACATCTGTCCGGGGCAGCAAACACAAGAACTCTCTATGACGGAAGTCTTCTTCGACAACCTCCAATACGACGCATGCGCCGCAGCCCATGACCCCCAGAGTTCAACTCAAGATGGGCCGACGTCGTTAAAGACAATGAGATACAAGACAAAATCGCCTTAAAAGACAGGAATAAACCTCAACTTAGGTTATAAACATTCCCAGTAAGACTGATCTGTTCTGACCATACGCGAAAAATAATTCGACACAAATCTTAGTATTCATATAAGACTCAAGAGAAGATAACAGACATAATAAAATGTACCATCAACTAAATCAGGGGTTACGTACCTTTGACTATCAACAAAAAGTGTTAACAGACACATAAATATATCTATATATATATATATATATATATATATATATATATATATATATATATATATATATATATATATATATATATATATATATATATATATATATATATATATATATATATTCATTGCCTACAAAAGAATCTGTGCGTAACAGGTCTCTTCTGAGGACATGGCCAATCCAGCTCCAGCGTCTGCCAGCTATGATGGTGTGCATGTCCTCTTGCTTGCTCCGAGTAAGCAGATCTTGGTTGGTGATGGTATTCGGCCAAAAGATTCGGTGAAATTTCTTAGGCATGTTGTGTGAAAAGAGGACAATTTCGACATTTCCTTCTCTGTAACTCTCCAGCATTCTGCACCATAGAGAAGCACAGAAAGCACACAGCTCTGATATAATCTTAATTTTGTGCTTGTGCAGTATTGAGAGGACTTCCATATGTTGTTTAGGCTGAAAAAGGCTGTTCTTGATTTATTCATTCTGATGTTGATGTCTTTGCCTGCCCCGCCGTCTGGTGTTACTATGCATCCTAGGTATGTGAAGGTGTCTGTCTGTATCATTTGCAGATTCCTTACTGATACGGGCTCAGGGTTGCTCACATTGAGCGTCATGACCTCTGACTTCTTTAAATTGATGTTCAAGCCGACCTGCTGGCTAAACCTATTACGTCTATCCGTTTTTTTTCCTGGATGTGGTGATGTGAATGTGCTAGTAGTGCAATGTCATCTGCATATGCCAGATCTTCCAATGTAGAAAATGTAGTCCATCTTATTCCTCTTGGACTGCCCTCTGTTGTCTGGCGCATCACCCAGTCTATGACTGTTAAAAATAGAGTGGTTGATAAGGGGCATCCCTGTCGTACTACTGTCTTCACCTCAAAGGTTAGGTTGCTCTGCCCAACACTACACGTAAAGTTGGCATAGAGGCTTTTTATGAGTGACACTATGCAGCTTGGAATTCCATAAGCCCTCAGTATTTTCCATAAACTGTCCCTATGTATGCTGTCAAAAGCCTTTTCAAAATCAACGAAATTAATGTACAGCTGTCTCTGCCATTCTGAGCACTGCTCTATAATGTTCCTGAGAGTGAATATATGATCTACACATCTTCTGTTTTTCTAAATCCTGCTTGTTCTTTCCTCAGTTTGTGGTCTACTGCTTTTGAAAAACTCTGTATAATTATCCTGCCTAGTATTTTGCTGGGAACTGAGAGAAGAATTATTGCAGTCTGCAAGATCTCCCTTCTTGGGCAATTTGACAATTATTCCTTTGTTCCACTCTGATGGTGTTGTCCCCGTTTTCCACACTTGTGCAAATAATGGTTCTAATAGTTCTGCTGCTAGCTCAGGGTCTGTCTTAAATAGCTCTGCATTTAAGTTATCATGGCCAGGAGCTTTTCCGTTCTTTAACCCTTTGATTGCTGTGATGATTTCTTCTTTTCGTGGAGTGTCTGTACTTACATCTAGATCGTTTTCAGCCTCCGGAACATTCAATTGTGTCTCTGGTGGTTCCCTGTTCAGAGTTTCTCTGAAGTGCTCTGCCCATCTTGTTTCCTGTCCCTCTGCTGTGGTGATGAGATTTCCTTGCTTATCTCTTACTAATGTAATATTGTTTGCACCTCGTTTTCCGCTGATGAATTTAGTTATTTTGTATACTGTGCTTTGTTCATTTCTCAGTGCTGCCTCTTCTGCCTGTCTTGCAAGATCGTCTAGGAAATTCCTTTTGTTGGCTCGGGTTTGGCGTTTAACTTCCTTGTCCAGCTGACTGTACTGTTCGCTATATAGTTGCTTTAACATGGGGGACTTCGCTTCTGTTTTCTTTCTTTTCATTTCCTTTCTCAGTGTTATGGTGTTTAATGTTGCTCAGAATAAACATGGGGAAAAACCACAGAATCTTTGTCACACAGAGGATTTCATTTCTCCATAACTATCGCCAGAGAAAATCTCCGACCTACTGTTCCCCTCAGAAACCCAGGTAGACTGCCCCGATAGGAAGTCTAACAATCCCCCGCGCCAAAATTTAGCGCATGCCCAGTAAGCACTTCCCTGAGTAGAGCTAACATACGATCTAGAGCGTTCCCAGAAAAGATAGCTGAAGCGCTCCATATATGGACATCTGAATAGCGACTTGGTGAATTTCAACTATTTAAAACATTTCCGTGAACCAGAGCACAATCGATCCTTATAAGGATAGATGAATAAGACAAGGGGGATAACCACAAAATCTAACTTGACTCTAAAAAGTTAACAGCCAGTTCTTTCTCTTTGACCACAAAAAATATCAAACAGGCTGACGTCTATAATATACGCGAAAACTGCGAGTAACAAACTCCCTTAAACAATTTGCGCTCGATTCATGCAGCTCGGTATTTAAATTTTGTGGCGGAACTGCCCCAAGTCCTAGTTCTGTATATAGCGCCGTGTCCGCCCAATCGGAAGCACGGTCCAAATGTGTGTTTAAGAATCAAAACCTAAATGTTTTTTCAGCTTGCCCGTATAATGTGACTAAGTTTAAATATTCTATATCTAACTTATTACTGGGCCGTTTTCAATTATTTAAAGTGATATTTAAAGTGCTAATTTATCTCTATCTGTCTATATCTTTGTTGTTTAGTTATTACATGGCATTTAAATCTATGCAGTCTTTAATTAGCTAAATCGGGACTTACCCTGATGTAGGAATATCACTAAAACCAATTTTTCTCTTTAATTAAATTACTATTGTCGGCGTCTGTGGCCTAATGGATATGAACGCAGTTTCATAATCCAGATATACCAGGTTCGAAACCTGCTGCAGGCGGTTTGGTAGCAGATCGCTTTGTGTGGATTTTTAACAATGGTATAAGCGCCGTACCGTTCAGAAAGCAATGGCAAACTACTGAATGAAAAAATTGCCTAGAAAAACCAAAAACAGCCAATAAAAGCTGGGGTTGATTGCCACGTTCTGTAAAGGATAAGCAACTAACTAAATTACTATTATGAGGCCGTCTTTGTACCTACTTATTAAGTAATATCCCAGATGTTATAATAGTTATGTATTTCCCTGTATATATCGTTATTCTTTAAGAGATAAAATAACTCCTTCCTATCAAATACACAGAATAGGGCCTTTCTGTCAAACATGAAAAGGTTTCTTTATACATACTAGAAAAGGAGCGTCCTGATTGGCTATTCTATCAGTCCATTTATCCTATAGTGAGCGCGGTAAATGTGACCGTGTTGTGAGACAGATTCAAAATACGAACACTACATATAGTGGACCCCAGATATTTAAAGGTGTTAACTTCTTCTGACGTTTGCCCATTTAACGTAATGATGGTCGGAACATGTTTCCTATTTCTATTCACCAATATCTTGCTTTTTTCTGTATTAATTTCCATTCTATACGTTCTTGTTATTTTCTCCAGTATAGAGGTGCAGATATATGTATATAGTTCACTTAGGTGGTGACAGTTAGAATAGTTATCATCATTTTCTTCCATGTTTTTATTCCCATATTAAAATCCAATAATTGTTTTACATCCGGTGTTAAATAAATTCTGATCATGCACGCCATTCACAGAGAGATGTTATTGGCGCATTCACAATGTCCTTTGCGCACCTTTCTTCAGCAAGTGTTACTATTTTTGGGAGCGTTACGAACGGATATAATGACAGAATTGGGAAACTCTGTATATGGAGGATATGAGTGTTGCTCCCTCAAAGAAATGGATGAAAAATACACGCGCAAGGCATGATGTTCAAAGAATTTACCGTGAAAAAGCAAGCTGTATCTGATATTGAGAGAGTTCTTCTTCTTCTTCTTTGATCCTTAGCCGCCGACCATCAAAGCAGTCAGTGGCCATCACGCCTAGTGGCGTCTTGTAGGGCAACAACAAATTGATTACACTTTGCTCTGTCGGTGGCCATCCTTCATACAGTGCCGCAACTCTGGTTCATTCTTTGCATCTCAGCCTCCACAGTCCTCCGCCAAGTTGTTTTTGGTCGGCCTCTCTTTCGTTTTCCTTCAGGGATCCAAAGCATAGCTGTTCTTGTGATAGCATCGGGGTCTCTTCTGAAGACATGGCCAACCCAGCTCCAGCGTCTGCCAGCTATGATGGTGTGCATGTCCTCTTGCTTGCTCCGAGTAAGCAGATCTTGGTTGGTGATGGTATTCGGCCAAAAGATTCGGTGAATTTTTCTTAGGCATGTTGTGTGAAAAGAGGACAATTTCGACATTTCCTTCTCTGTAACTCTCCAGCATTCCGCACAGTCCGTCCCGCAGCAAAGTTTGTTTATTCGTTGTTGTTTCCGTAACTTCAATTTTTTTATACATATTCAGGGGATTGAAAGAGTAATGAAGACAAAATGAAATAGTCTGTATTGAATGCATTATATGTTTAATGTATTTTTATTAATTTATACAATACTTGCACACGCAAAAAACTATCATGTTCTGGAATATCTAGGGTAAGTGAAATAGACCGACAAAAAAAAAAAAAAAAAACAGTTGGAAAAGGAATCGGAAATAATCATGAAAGA
Organism: Oreohelix idahoensis; assembly: GCA_024509875.1. Classification (NCBI taxonomy): domain Eukaryota; kingdom Metazoa; phylum Mollusca; class Gastropoda; order Stylommatophora; family Oreohelicidae; genus Oreohelix; species Oreohelix idahoensis. The sequence goes on along the minus strand of JAMPIV010006812.1, from coordinate 175,900 downwards.
GATAAACGAGACACGGAAAGGCCTTAAGCAGACGGTATGGAAGAGAAAGGCTTGGCGTGTAGTTGTTGAATGCCAATACCCTACAGTTTGCTGAACGTTAAAGAAAGTTTATATCCTCATTTAATTTCTGCAATAGCTGTAGAAGCTCTGTGTAGCTTGAATCGGAGGTGCTGGAATGTTCTTCAAGGCCAAGCAGCCCCACAGTTTGCACCAGAGGACCTTGTCAACTGCTTTTTCCAAATCCAAGAAACAAAGATTCATCTCACCTTTATACACGAAGGATTTTTCACTCAGCTGTATGAGTGTGAAGATAAGGTCTTGAGTACTTCAGTTTGCTCGGAAGCCACATTGGATCTCATCCATTTGTGGCTCAGCTAGGTGTCTGAGTCTCTTCTCCGGGATTCTAGAGTAGATTTTACCGGGGTTGCTGAGAAAGGATATGTCTCTATGATATCCACATTATCGGTTGTCACCCTTTTTGAAAATGGGTGTTATGAAGGCAATATCCCAATCCTTTGTTATGGTCTTGTGGCATCAAGCTGCCTGTATGACCATTAGGAGTAATAGGATGCCTGCTGCTCCAATGTACTTAATGATGTCTGGTGTAATACCATCATGTCGACCTATTACATTTAATGTCTAAGAACGTTTATTTCCTCCAACGAGTCATTTTGTGCACTGTCGCGCCGTTATCCCGAACTGGACATTAATTGTCACAACACGGTTGGATAAGATAGATGTAAATAAAGAAATCTAACAAAGATATAAAGGGTCGCATAAGTGTAGAATCCTATACAAGTAAGGGGTGAATAGGAAGGCAAATACTCTCACAAAGAGATAATGTCCCAGAGGGGCACTAGAGAATGGATTCTGTTTCCTTGCGACAAATATCCCCCTATTATTCTTACTGAATATCTTAATTATTATTAAGCCCCCATCCTCTCATACCTAGGAAATGACACATATATGAATTTAAGAGACAGTACATGTACGAAAATCACTCGACCACTTGGTGAAGGGTATAACGTATGTACAGATATTTAATCCCTAAACCACATATACGACACAAAGTAAAAATGAAATTTAACCAAAAATAATAAAGTCATAAACACTGAATGACTACAAGTTCTAAAATGTCCTACTAATCATCATTAGCACTGGTGTGACTATTATGAGAGTTGCCTAACGTTATGGACTGTAAAGTTCACTTTTGATAATTGGGAAGGCACTTTAAATAGAGTTCTGTTATTATGTGGGTCAACCAAAGTTCTGTTCACAATTCTGAGTAAGATCTCTGAGATTTCTGGAGGAAAAATAATCCTTAGGCTTTTTGGACTTAGATGTAATCCGTTGTTGTCAACCCTGGCGCAGGTTGCTGGCGCTGTCATCCAACAGCAATTTGACGTTACACATGCGAGCCTTGACGTAGGCCCTTGTGTGCTTAGGAGTGGACGAGATCTCTGGCTTTAGATTCTGCAGATCTGTCAAAAGATTGATTGTCTGTTACCGTCAGGCGCCGGACACTGAATTCTGCACTGCGAATATTGTCCGCTCAGAAACCTAAATTTCTGAAGACACAAATGGGGCTTCATGAGTTTTCCTGCCATATGGGAACAGCTGTCATTCCCATTCATACCTTCATACACCAGGAATATCAGAATTATCCTCTTTCAATCCATTATAGGACTATTATGTCATAAAATATAGAGAATACAGGCAAACTTTCCATGTTATATAAGATATTGGTACTCCCCTTTCATACAGTCATACATCAGGCATATCAATGTAATTGTCATTTGACTTCATTTGTTGGGATGGCTATTAGGTCACAGAGTCTAGAGTTTACAGGCAAACGTCCCTGTTATTTAGGATATTTATACTAGACATTCATACAGTCATACACTAGACATTTTAGCGTTATAGTCATCGGACTTCATTACTTGAGATGATTATTATGTCATACAGTCTAAAGATTATAGGCAAACTTATTCCTATGTAACTTCAGGAGTTACTTAGCTTAGCCAATCGTATTTCTCAAGAACTGTGTTCTACAATGATAGTCTGTTTCTTCACACAATGATGAATAACAATAAAATATAATACATTTATATTACACAAACAGATAAAGTAAGTGTCCGACTGGCCAAGCGGTCAGAGCGCTTTCCTCTGTGGCACATCTAGTTTTGTGACTGAAACCTGGCAGTGGCACACTCCAGTTTACCCAGCTGTAAATGGGCACTCAACTGTGTTCCTGAGCTAGGGAAGCAAAAGGCAACGAGGAAGGGAACTGGTCACCTAACCTTATAAAAGCTGGATCTTTCATGACGAAGCTTCTAGCACTTCATTTCTCTTTGGCAATATCTGCCGCGGGCCTGCCTTTATCTTTGAACTAGATAAAACTATTAATATGATAGATGTTATCATCTTTTGGCTGTGGGGCTAGTTGGGATACATTTTTATACAAGCAACAGTCACTCACAAAGCCTATGTGTAGATCATATCAAGAATTACGTACAATTACATCAATGAATATTCTACATACATATGTTGCGAAGTGTATACGAACGCGAACAGAGTGAAATCATATTGTTCCGCTTGGTTAACACCAAAGAGTTTATAATCTGGACTTCCTCGCCGTTTAGATGAACTCATTCCACGGGTTGTGTGGTGTAAGTGGCGTTTAGGTCTAAGCTTCTGGTTTTTAAGGACTTCTCACATGTTCTAGATCGTTCGTTGGTTTTTCGCCATTGCTCACGTTACCGAATTGTGAGTGTTGGGTAGCGGATGTTCTAACGTAATCACACGTAAATTCTCTCTCCGGCATCTGAGCTATTAGTAACGTAATCTTGGTCGGCGTAACGTGTGGGAAAACTTCACCGCGCGGTAAGTAATGGTTACTCCGGGCACAAGAACACACATACTGGCCTATACAGTGAAATTTGACACTGGCGTTTTCTGTCAGGTTTATCGAATAGGATACAATGAAGCGATGGAGGCTTCTAGACTTTAAGACGCCTTGATACTCTTAACAAATGGTAGTGTGTTATAACTTGGGGTTAACGCATTTATGATATTTGCTCAGTGATCAATAGTAGGCACTGTGATGTCTGAGAAAGAGAAACGCCGATTAAAGTACCGAAAAGACCGTAATGTAACATGAAAATTATTGACGAATAAATAAGAGAGGAAGATGGGAAGGGAAGAGAAAGAAAGATGGAGAGAGTAATAGACCATGTTAAGACAGGCACTAAGAATAAAGAGACTTTAGATCTGAACAAAACTTCCAGGTGAGCTAAAGATCTATTATATTTCCGATTTAATAGTATCTGAAGATCATAGTGATGTTATGAACTATCCAGCCGAATGTCTTCATTCGAAAACTCCATCAGGTATGCCTCATCATTCCAGTTTCCAGAACCTCCTCTTCAACTGTTCTTCTCCAAGTTCTTTTTGGACTCCCGACTATTCTTTTCCCCTGTGGACCAGTCAAGGACGCCTCTGGCTATGCTTGATTTTTCTCTTCTGAGTGTATGTCCTATCCATCCCCACTTTCTTACCTTAATTTCTGTCTGTAGTGGCTGTTGTCCGCATCTTTTCCTTAGCTCTATATTTGTTATTACATCTGGCTACCTTATACGATGGAGACATCTATTTACAAATATATGTAGCTTGGCGGTGATACTCTTTGAGACATGCCATGTCTATGAGCCATACAGCAAGACTGACTTCACATTTGAGTTAAAGATTCTAATTTCTTTTCCTCTGGATATCGCTGAGGAGTTCCATATTGGTCAAAGGGCATTAAAAGCACATCTGGCTGTATTTATCTTTGAGCAGACGTCACCAGCAGTTCCCCCCTCCTTTGTCAATTTTGCTCCCTAGATATGTAAAGTTTTATACTTCTTCAACGACATGATCATTGATCTTTGATCTTCATCGAGTCCGTCTGCCTATTATTTATTCTCATTTCTTTTGTGTTATTTACATTTATGTGCAGTCCCATCTTTGCTGCTTCTGTTACTAATCTATTTGTTTTATCCTGCATATCTTGCTGTCTGTGTGACAGAAGGCACAAATCATCTGCAAAGTCTAGGTCCTCCGGCTGTGTGTTAAATGTCCACTGTATTCCAGTTTTCTCTCAATCTGCTGTTTGTCTCATAATCCAGTCTATGACCATGAGAAAAATTGTTGGTGATAGCAGACATCCCTGTCTGTCTCCACTTTGTTCACACCTAACATTATTTTTCCACAAGTATTTGAATACCGGTAAATAAAATTGTCATTAAGTATTGGTGGTTTTTAATTCAATTCCCGTCATGTGACGGGTTTTTACTCTAGTTATACATTTAATTTTCTTGGAGGATTATAATTTAAAAGAAATTGTAGTTTTAAGTAATAATATCTTCACAATGACATAGCAAAATCCTCGAAATATAACGAGAGATACCGATTGGATTGTTAACGCATCATCACAGAGACAACACTCCACGAAATCATCGGTGCACAGTTTCAACAAACTGAAACCCCATCCTTCATTTTAACAATTGAGTATCCCTTGCAAAAGAATAAATTATGTAAAAACAACAAGTTATTATTTCAACGTGTCACATGCTCTGTTCGATTTTTCATTACCATTGTAACCTATATGTGATTATATTTGTGTTTGTAGATATCACCAGGATATTTAAATCTTCTCGAGACTACGACCAACTGTTAAATCTTTGGACTGCCTGGCGACAGGAGACGGGGCGAAAGATGCCAGACCTGTATTCTAGATACGTGAAACTAAGCAATGACGCCGTTAAATATTTAGGTCAGTTTTAAGCGCTCGTCGGACTAGTGTAGTGTAGTTGTCTGTGTGATTGCTTCAAGCCCTGTACGTATCATATTTTGTTTTTGTTGTTTCTTCTTCTTTAAATACTATTAGCTTAAATAATTATTATTGGCTTAGATAATTAAGTCTCTCTACAACTTCCTGTCCCCTGTTCTGCTTATCACGTTTATTGATGACTACTTTCAACACCAGAATATAAAACACTGTACAGTATCTTATCTCGTTTTTGTCCTGTGTATAATTTGTCTTCAGTCTTTCCTGATGTTACACAATGTTGCAGATTTTCTCTTTTCAAAATATAGCCAAGGAAAGTGGATTGTTTCCTCCTGTAGAGGAGCTATATATGATGCCTAGCAGAAGCAGTGTAATGTCGTGTCTTGCTAAGGTGTATGTCACGGGATTTGCCTCCGTTTTGCTGTGCAGTAGTGATCCACTAGTGGCTAAAACTCGAGAGTATCTAAATTGGGTCATCAAAGGTTTCTACCTTCGCACAAGATTACTCTTGGCAGAGTTGTAGATAGAAGGATAATGATGCTTCTATCGCAAGGCAGTTCCACAAGATCATTCAGAAGTCAAGAACAATGCTGCAGCTGCATAGGGTAGAACACTATTAACTTACATCCGATCCGGCACTTTTTGTGAAGTTTCAAGCAATGATGTGGCTTATTCGAGCCCCCAGCTGGTTTAATCCAGCGAAATTCCTGTTATAAGTATTTTTGGCTCTATGGCTGTAAATATATATATATATATATATATATATATATATATATATATATATATATATATATATATATATATATATATATATATATATATATATATATATATATATATAAGATTCTCGATCATACATGCGCTCTCTTATCTATAAGAACTAAATCAACTATGAATTTGTAAAATTCATAATTACAAATTCATACTACAAATTTAATAATCAATTAGTCTTTAACAAATTTAAATAAATATGGATACAATGACTTTAGAGGGTTATAGAAATTGTCTTCATCGAGACAATTGGGGACTGTTGGTTATTATTGTCCGTTGCGTGCCTGTTACAAAAAAAAAACTTTATAGGTTAAGTACTGCAATGGGTCGTTGTCAGGTATTTTGTGATGAGGACTCTTCTCTAGAGGCGTCTAGATGAACTTTACTCGTAGTGTCAAGGAGGGTGTCTTCACAGCGTGTCCGCTGTTGGTGTCGAAACCAGTTTTTTGAATCACAAGTATGTGGTGAAGATTCTTACTTCAGACTGGTGTGGTGCTAAGAACCGTCTTGCAGTTTAGAACCACGAACTTAATGAAAAATAAATAAACATATGCCTCTCCTTAGTACATTTGTGGGCTGAAGATTAACAGGCGCATTGTCTCGCTGTTCACCCACCAATATTAGCCTCTCTGAATAATTATTCTTCCTGAGTATACACAGTATAACTCAGTGAATATGATTAGAAATCACCGTTATTCTTCTGGTCACTTAAATGGGGAAAATGTGTCTGGACAGCGCGAGTGCAATGGCGTGCCTGAATTACAATTAACAAGGACCATATATCTCACCAAATGATACTATACACTCTAGGCACATGTGAGGTAATCATTGTTAAGGCAGAATATTAATGTATGTATAGCATGACCACACATAGACTATTACCAGTTAATACATGCCGTAATATGTATCTCTGTGGTTAATCATGTGTTTGCACGGGTTTTCACGTATGCTGAACGCGAGATATTTAATACGTCATCGGTAGTTAATGATGTTATGCGTTCTGCACTAATTTATGCCAACGGTTAAGATTCTTTGCCTTTCGTTATTTGTAGTCTTCGAGAAAGGACGTATTGTATTTTAAGCTCCTGAGATACTGTGGAAGTTGAGCTATTAGTGGCATATTATATTATTCGAAGGCCGAAACAATTATCAAGATATTGTACAAGATAATCCAGAACCTAGTGATAGGTTTGTGACAACCCAAGAAGTATTCATTATATCATTCAGCATCTACATTTGTCTGTGTCGTGAAACGAGTGTAAGCCACTACTTGGTTAATCACTATGTCGAAATACAGATTTGCTTCAACCAATCAACGATCACCGTTCACCAGTCTCTGAGACAGAATAAATTATACTGTTCACGCAGTTCACGCAAGATGGCGGCGAAAAACTGAATAAAATTAGGCGGTATGAGCAAAAGACGAAACCGGAGGAAACCAATCAACTTGCTCCGCCAGGAACCAACCGAAAGCTTTCCTTAAGTATTTACCTGCCTATATAATCGGGCCGATTTTATGCTAACCACGCAACCCCGAACTTGACGCCAGAGATACTGACTGAAGAGGAAGAAGCTGTCACCTTGATTTGTTGCTTACCTGAGGGCATCGACCTGCAACCTACTTCACTAGTCGAGTCAAACTGGCCTTTTTTTTAAATCTTGGAGGGTAAATATAAATTTACGATAACCTTTAGGAAAAGAGGCTTACAGCAGACCTGTATATATTTAATATATTTTGGTTCCCTGATTGTATCTTGGGGAAATTTAGTATAATGATTGTATTTCCTATTATGATTGAATAGTTGAAGACTATAGGACTCATACTTCAATCTATTGTCAGTCTATAACTTCAGTCTATTGTCTCTGATAACTCCAAACTGCAATATAACCAAAACAGTCCTTGTTAGGACTCAATCTATTGTCTCATCTAACTCCAATCTATTGTCTCCTATAACTCCCACCTGATATATATAACCAAACAGTCCTCGTCGCATATATTCCTATCATAAGAACATAACGTTATTGTTAGGATATATGTTACCAGCTTGTATAGCACTCGTCAGAGGGGGCCTGGGATTATAGGGGGAAGGACATTGTTGTATCACACCTAGGTGTACATATTATTGGATTTATTCATGTATTGATTTATATTATGGGATGTATTAATGTATTAAATGTATTCATGTATTGAATCTATATTATTGAATGTATCCATGCATTAGTTTATCAGAAAGAATGTTTTGCAAGTAGACACCTGTCTTGTCTCGCTATTGCTAAATCATACTGAGCCATGTTGTCATTCATCCCACATGCAGACACTGAGACACGCTCATATCATATACAATAGAAATAGGTGGGCTTGAGGACAGAAATTAGCCCCTATTTTTCCTTGTTACAGGTTTCATTTGTGTCCTAAAAACCTGAGGTCGTATGTTCGAGTCAATCCCGCTGCCTGGAACTTCGCAGGAGCATAGAGATTGTACAGAAGCTACATCTTTAGTCCCCCTCAGTCTTGGGTGGGCTAAAGTAACGAGCCTCAGCAGGAGTTGTGTGAACCAAACTAGGGAGAACAGAACGTTTTAAGAGATGAGTACACATTAGTACCATTTCTGTCAGCATTGTGAGCATAGAAACTGTCAGTGATGAGAAAGTGAAATTAGCATAGCAAGAGACAAAAATAACAACATAGCTGATAAGTGTTATATCCTTAATTAACAGCACAGCTGATATAATTTTTGTTCCTATAATTGGAAACCTTGTTGTAATATTTATTTACACACACACACACATATATATATATATATATATATATATATATATATATATATATATATATATATATATATATTTGTATATTATATATATATATATATATATATATATATATATATATATTTGTAAATCATATGTAAACTTACAAATTCATTACATTCCATTTTTCAACATTCACCCTTCAGCACAAGAGTAGATAGTGTATATACTAAAAAAATAAGAAGGAAATTGTATTTGAACGACTTGTCAATTTTATCTTAGTTAAGTAAAATCTGTTTCCTTGTTTATTAATATCACAGTTAGTTACACAGCGGAGGTAGAACTTTATGTCGGTCTCCTCTCTACTATTGTCTCGAGATCAGAATATTCACAGCCGTAACTAATTTGTGATACCAGTAGTCCTCTCAGACACTGGGACTTCACCATTTTCTGCAGAAATTCTATTTCTGTAATTGTCAGTACTATACTGATCCAAGAGCCAAACAAAACCTCTCGCCACACTGGGGGCTCGTTTATGGGATATTTCTCTATATCTTGAGCCATACTTAATCTATTCATCTATCTACATTCTATCTTGTGCCACCCATAGATAACATAAGAAACAAATTTTTGAAAAAAAAAAAAAAAAAAATTCTATAATAGGATTTTTTTTTATTGTTTTCTTAGGAGGAGTACCATTTAGTACTCAGTAAATAGTTGATGCTCACAAAGTTGCACGGAAATTTTTGTTCATTTAAATTAATTAAGTTTAATTACAATAAATTGGTTATAGTAAATATACATACCCTATCTATGTAACGCCATGGCTGATCTAGTGAAGTTCAGAACTGCGATCATGCAGATGGGTAAGGAATTAAATTTGACAGGTGATGCTCTCACTCAGTATGTCACAACAGAAGTGGACAAACACATGGATAGGGAAGAAAGAAAGTTGCAATTAGAGACTGAAGCAAGGAAATTAGATGCTGATAGAGAAGCAAAGAAATTTGAGGCTGAAGAAAGGAGGTTGCAAGCTGAAAGACAAGTCAAAAGACTGGAAGCTGAAAGAGAAGTCAAAAGACTGGAAGCTGAGAGAGAAGACAAAAGACTGGAAGCTGAGAGAGAAGACAAAAGACTGGAAGCTGAAAGAGAAACTAAAAGGTTAGAAGCTGAGGAAAGAAAATTACAAGCAGAAAGAGACCATCAGTTGAGATTAAAAGAGCTTGAAATTTAGGCAAATACTGGCAATAATGGTGGTAGCTTACCTCACTCTGAGAGTAGCTCCAGCCAGAGCACCTCAAGTGGGGCCATGAATTTTCATCTGGACCCATTTGTTGAGAAAGAAGACGCCATTGAGTCGTACCTGGATAGATACGAAAGACTAGCCACTTACTATGGCTTAGTGAAAGAAAAATGGAGTCTTAAACTATCTCAGGGATTGAGAGGTGTGGCCTACGATGTGTATTTGAAGCTCTCAAGAGATGACCAGGAAGATTATGAAATCCTGAAGCAGGCACTGCTTGTGAGATATGAAAAGAACTCAGAATCATATAGAAAGAAATTCCGAACAGCTAAATTTCTTCCAGGAGAAAACTATCACCAATTCTCTGCTAGACTGGAAACCTATTTGGAAAAATGGAGTAGTTCAGGAAAGTGTCAGGATCTGAAAGAAATGATAATGATGGAGCAAGTGAAAGAGTCCATGCCTCAAGAAATGAGGAAGTTTATCATGGAACAAGGAGCAGAGAGATTGGAAGATATTGTAACTGTTGCTGAGAGATATCAAGCAGCTCAGGCAGAATTATTAGGAAATAAGAAGAAGCAGGGTGAAAACTTCAAATCATCACAAAACTATACCAAATATGAACAAAAAGACTATACCACAAGGAATAAACAAAGATTTGACCAAAAGGACAAAAACCCTCTAAGATCGGATAAGACACCTTACCGGAAGGAAGGAAAGTGGTGTAAAACTTGTCTAATGAGTAACCACAATACTGCAGACTGCAGAAGGAAGAATCCTCCTCATCATGCTGCATGTCTTACAACAGGGAATCAGGGAAGGAAGAAAATGGCAGTAAGTCGGAAAGACTTCCATCATCCCCCTGTCTGTGAGGAAGTGACCGTGAATGGCACTCAAGTACTGTGTTTATATGACACAGGATTGGACTTTGATTCAGTTGTGTGCTCTTCTCTAGTGAGTCCTGACCAGATAACCACAGAAACAGTGGAAATCAGAGGACCGATCTCTGCTCCTTGTTCTGCAGTCCGCAGTATTGTGGTTACTCATTAGACAAGTTTTACACCACTTTCCTTCCTTCCGGTAAGAGCAAGAACCATGACACTACCCATAGCTCGAATCAACATAAGATCTCGTTATGTGGAAGGAGAAATCAAAGCAGCAGTGATGGACGACCCTATTTACCCTTTGATTTTGGGATGTAGGTATGTTTTCCTTGGAGAACCTATAAAACCTGTAGTTATGGCAACAGTCCAGACCAGGGAAAGCTCCAGGAAAATGGAGGAAAATCCTATCAATACTCATCCAGAAGAGATGAAAAAGGCTCAAGCAGCAGACAGCACGTTGAAGCCTTGTTTTGGCAAATTGCCAAAAGCCCATAACCCTCCAGAGAAAGGAGACTTGTATATGAAGAATGGCCTACTATACAGAAAAGCTGGAACAGGACCTAAAGGGCATGGACAGCTTGTAGTGCCAAAATCTTACAGGGAGAAGGTTATGACGCTAGGACATGCTATACCCTTCAGTGGACATATGGGAATAGGGGCCACTGGACAAAGGATAGCCTGTCACTACTTTTGGCCAGGAATTACAGAGGACATAAAAAGATATGTAAGATCCTGTCCAGAATGCCAAAGAGTAGCTCCTAAGCATAGGACTGCACCAGCAACACTGGGAGAAATGCCTATTATGGGAACCCCTTTTGAACGTGTTGCAGTAGATATTGTTGGACACCTCACTAGGACCAAGAAGAGAAATGCTTACATCTTAACCTTGGTTGATACTTGCTCTATGTGGGGAGAAGCAGTGGCCATGTCAGCTATAGATTCAAAGCACGTGGCAGAGGCCCTGTTGACAATATTTACCCGATTAGGTTTCCCGCATCAGATATTGACTGACAATGGGTCTCAGTTTAAGGGAAAGCTAACACAAGAAGTATTCAGGATATTTCAAGCCAGGCACTATCATTGTAGTCCCTACCATGCCCAAGGGAACGGTCAAGTAGAGCGGTTCAATGGTACGCTAATTTCAATCCTTAGAAAGCTGGCGAGTGAAAAACCTGATACTTGGGATACCTACTTACCCGCTGCACTATTTGCATATAGGGAAGTACCCCACAATTCAACTGGATTGGCTCCAGCTACATTGTTGTTTGGAAGACCAATAAAAGGTCTACTGGAAGCATTGCTGCGGACATGGACTGATGAAAAGGCAGAGGAAACAGTGACTTCCTCATACCAGTACGTCAACGAGTTGACATCTCGATTGAAAGCAGGTTGGAAACTGGCCAATGATAACTTAAGACAGGCCAGGAGGAAGCATGCTGCCTACTACAACAAAAAAGCAAAGGATAGGGAACTGGAGGTGGGGGAAAAGGTGTTATTACTGTTGCCAAGCAGCAATAATAAATTGCAGATTGGATGGCAGGGACCCTATGTCATACTGGAGAAACTTTCCAGGACCAATTATAAGATTGACAAGAAAGGAAAGGAGAAGGTATATCATGTCAATCTTCTTAAAAAATACTATGACAAGGAATCATCAGAAGTTGCACATATCATGACCCTAGCCGTTGCAACAGAAATGCACGGTGAACCACTTCACTCTATGGAGTATCCACACACAACTACAGAGGATTATGTTCAAGTAAATATTAGAGAATATTTAACTCCAGAGCAGATGAAGAGGGTTCAGAAAGTGTTGGAAACCCATGCTGATGTGCTCACAGATAAGCCAGGTCGTACGAATCTGTTAGAGTACGACATGAAGGTTACAGACCCTACCCCAGTATGCATGAGAACATACCCTATACCCTATGCGAAAGCCCAAGCACTAAGGGAGGAAGTTGATTATCTGTTGAAGGAGAAAATTATCTCGAAGTCAGACTCTCCCTATAGCTCAAGTGTGGTGCTATTGAGAAAACCGAGTGGTGAACACAGGTTATGTATTGACTACCGGAAGCTTAATGCGATCACAGAATCTCAGGTGGACCCATTACCTGACACCAACCAGCTATTCTCTACACTGAGTAAGGCTAGGTATTTATCGAAGGTAGATCTAAGCAAGGGATACTACCAAATACCAGTGAAACCAGAAGTCAGGAAAATGCTGGCATTTAGTACATCAGACGGACACTACGAGTTTAATGTACTACCCTTTGGGCTGAAAAATGCTCCCAGTATCTTTTCAAGAATGATGAGGAAATTATTGGAACCTCTACAAAATCCCCATATCACTAACTTTATGGATGACATTCTTGTTGCTACAAACACATTTGAAGAGCATATAGTAGCGCTCTCCATGTTGTTTGACAGACTGAGAGCGACTGGATTGACTGCACGTCCAACCAAGTGCTATATCGGTTGTAAGGAGTTGGAATTCTTAGGTCAAACTATGTCTCCTGACCCAAAGAATATAGAGAAGTTAAAGAAGGCACCCAGACCTCAAACGAAGAAAGATGTGAGATCATTCGTGTCTTTATGTGGGTTCTATCAGAAGTACATACCCCACTTTAACTCTCTGTGTGCACCATTAACCAACTTAACGAAGAAAGGACAGCCTGACAAAATCCAATGGAATGCTGATTGTGAAAAGGCTTACACAGAGCTAAAAGCAAAACTCACCAGCAAACCAATCCTTACACTACCCGATATCACACAGGAATTTGTATTAAGGACGGACGCTAGCAGTATAGGTATTGGTGCAACTCTCTTGCAGAAATCAAAAGCCCAGCCGGAGGAACTTTTACCAGTCGCCTACGCCAGTAGGAAGCTGAATGCAGCTGAGTTGAATTACTCGACCATAGAGAAAGAATGTTTAGCTCTAATTTGGTCCATCAACAAATTTTCACTTTTATCTGTATGGGACACACTTCATTGTCCAAAGCGATCACCAACCTTTAACATTCTTGGCTGCATCTAAAAAGCTAAATTCGAGATTGTTAAGGTGGAGTCTGCTTCTTGCGCCTTATTCCTTTACCGTGAATTACATTCCGGGAAGAGACAATGTAGGGGCTGATTTTTTAAGTCGACACCCTAGTACTCTGGAAGGACAGACGCAAAAGCATTAACCACAGCAAATCTTAACCGTTGGCATAAATTAGTGCAGAACGCATAACATCATTAACTACCGATGACGTATTAAATATCTCGCGTTCAGCATACGTGAAAACCCGTGCAAACACATGATTAACCACAGAGATACATATTACGGCATGTATTAACTGGTAATAGTCTATGTGTGGTCATGCTATACATTACATTAATATTCTGCCTTAACAATGATTACCTCACATGTGCCTAGAGTGTATAGTATCATTTGGTGAGATATATGGTCCTTGTTAATTGTATTTCCTATTATGATTGAATAGACGAAGACTAATAGGACTCATACTTCAATCTATTGTCAGCCTATAACTTCAGTCTATTGTCTCTGATAACTCCAAACTGCAATATACCCAAAACAGTCCTTGTTAGGACTCAATCTATTGTCTCATCTAACTCCAATCTATTGTCTCCTATAACTCACACCTGATATATATAACCAAACAGTCCTCGTCGCATATATTCCTATCATAAGAACATAACGTTATTGTTAGGATATATGTTACCAGCTTGTATAGCACTCGTCAGAGGGGGCCTGGGATTATAGGGGGAAGGACATTGTTGTATCACACCTAGGTGTACATATTATTGGATTTATTCATGTATTGATTTATATTATGTGATGTATTAATGTATTAAATGTATTCATGTATTGAATCTATATTATTGAATGTATCCATGCATTAGTTTATCAGAAAGAATGTTTTGCAAGTAGACACCTGTCTTGTCTCGCTATTGCTAAATCATACTGAGCCATGTTGTCAGCTATGACAAGTCACAGCTAGGAAAGGAGGGGGCTATGTCGTGAAACGAGTGTTAGCCACTACTTGGTTAATCACTATGTCGAAATACAGATTTGCTTCAACCAATCAACGATCACCGTTCACCAGTCTCTGAGACAGAATAAATTATACTGTTCACGCAGTTCACGCAAGATGGCGGCGAAAAACTGAATAAAATTAGGCGGTATGAGCAAAAGACGAAACCGGAGGAAACCAATCAATTTGCTCCGCCAGGAACCAACCGAAAGCTTTCCTTAAGTATTTACCTGCCTATATAATCGGGCCGATTTTATGCTAACCACGCAACCCCGAACTTGACGCCAGAGATACTGACTGAAGAGGAAGAAGCTGTCACCTTGATTTGTTGCTTACCTGAGGGCATCGACCTGCAACCTACTTCACTAGTCGAGTCAAACTGGCCTTTTTTTTAAATCTTGGAGGGTAAATATAAATTTACGATAACCTTTAGGAAAAGAGGCTTACAGCAGACCTGTATATATTTAATATATTTTGGTTCCCTGATTGTATCTTGGGGAAATTTAGTATAATGATTGTATTTCCTATTATGATTGAATAGACGAAGACTAATAGGACTCATACTTCAATCTATTGTCAGTCTATAACTTCAGTCTATTGTCTCTGATAACTCCAAACTGCAATATACCCAAAACAGTCCTTGTTAGGACTCAATCTATTGTCTCATCTAACTCCAATCTATTGTCTCCTATAACTCCCACCTGATATATATAACCAAACAGTCCTCGTCGCATATATTCCTATCATAAGAACATAACGTTATTGTTAGGATATATGTTACCAGCTTGTATAGCACTCGTCAGAGGGGGCCTGGGATTATAGGGGGAAGGACATTGTTGTATCACACCTAGGTGTACATATTATTGGATTTATTCATGTATTGATTTATATTATGTGATGTATTAATGTATTAAATATATTCATGTATTGAATCTATATTATTGAATGTATCCATGCATTAGTTTATCAGAAAGAATGTTTTGCAAGTAGATACCTGTCTTGTCTCGCTATTGCTAAATCATACTGAGCCATGTTGTCATTCATCCCACATGCAGACACTGAGACACGCTCATATCATATACAATAGAAATAGGTGGGCTTGAGGACAGAAATTAGCCCCTATTTTTCCTTGTTACAGGTTTCATTTGTGTCCTAAAAACCTGAGGTCGTATGTTCGAGTCAATCCCGCTGCCTGGAACTTCGCAGGAGCATAGAGATTGTACAGAAGCTACATCTTTAGTCCCCCTCAGTCTTGGGTGGGCTAAAGTAACGAGCCTCAGCAGGAGTTGTGTGAACCAAACTAGGGAGAACAGAACGTTTTAAGAAATGAGTACACATTAGTACCATTTCTGTCAGCATTGTGAGCATAGAAACTGTCAGTGATGAGAAAGTGAAATTAGCATAGCAAGAGACAAAAATAACAACATAGCTGATAAGTGTTATATCCTTAATTAACAGCACAGCTGATATAATTTTTGTTCCTATAATTGGAAAACTTGTAATATTTATTTACACACACACACACACATATATATATATATTTGTAAATCATATGTAAACTTACAAATTCATTACATTCCATTTTCCAACATTCACCCTTCAGCACAAGAGTAGATAGTGTATATACTAAATAAATAAGAAGGAAATTGTATTTGAACGACTTGTCAATTTTATCTTAGTTAAGTAAAATCTGTTTCCTTGTTTATTAATATCACAGTTAGTTACACAGCGGAGGTGGCGCTTTATGTCGGTCTCCTCTCTACTATTGTTTCGAGATCAGAACATTCACAGCCGTAACTAATTTGTGATACCAGTAGTCCTCTCAGACACTGGGACTTCACCATTTTCTGCAGAAATTCTATTTCTGTAATTGTCAGTACTATACTGATCCAAGAGCCAAACAAAACCTCTCGCCACAGTCTGACCCACATTACTTGGGTGATCATGGTTCGTATGCACCTCTAGTACAGCGGCCAGAAATGTTTTGATGAGTCGAGACTATTGAAGGACAGGACGAAGTATCTATTTATATGCCATGCCATTTCTCCATGATGTCGTTATCTATTATTGTGACAGATGAAAATTGAAGTTACACTTTAATCTCACCAGTACTCCTCATTTTGTTGAAATCAAAATCGCCAACGTGGGTTCCACGTGCTTCTCTAATTAGCATGTCCAAGTGAGCGCGATGTAAGCCATGTCATTCGCTCTCTGTCTTACTTTAGCCACGTCTACGGTCTTCTCTCACGAGCCATTATAATTAGCAATCTCTGGATCTCTTACTGTCATTCCTTCAAAGAAGCGGGCCAGAGGCGGCACTGGCGGTCAGTTATCGACGTCTTTTGTAATCACTAAGAGAGAGCGAGTTCTGTACCACCTCTGATTAACACCAGAACGAGAACCGTCTAAGCGGGGAAGAAATCTCTGCAGGAACGGCGGAGCCTGGCGGCAAAGTTGTGAAAAATAGCTTTGATTCACGGTTCGACCGCAAATGTTCCCCAGAATCAGGAAGAGATGAAAAATCTCACATATAGCTAACCATTTCTATTCATTTAATATATATAGACATCTCTTAATAATTCAGTTGGTATTTTATATATATATATATATATATATATATATATATATATATATATATATATATATATATATATATATATATATATATATATATATATATATATATATATACATATACATATACATATACATATATATATATATATATATATATATATATATATATATATATATATATATATATATATATATATATATATAATACCCTGCCGTCAAACGGACTACGGCAGGTTGTGAGTGGTCAATCAAGTTTATATAGAAAGGAAATAACGATATAATGTTCTTACCATGCTGGTCTGATTATTTGTGCATTGCTCTGCAAGTTTGTTGTCTTCGTCTTCGTCAAGAATAAACATAGTCAATTTAATCTACTTACCTGCCAATGGTTCAAATATATTGCATTAACCAGTTGGTCAAGGACCCTGTTGTAATTTTGGATGTTTTGGACTTATAATAACCTTGATCCCAGTATACGAACACTCCATACCACGATTCGCGTATTGACACTGTAGTCGGCTACCAGTAAGCCCGACATATTCTGACAATGTTGTAAGTCAGATTTAATACCAAACCCAAACTGGAATTAACATATCTTAAGGCGACAACGTGTCTTACAGAACCCAAAATAAAGATACAACAGTTTGGTGTGCCAGTCTAGGGGAACAAGATTAAGGTTTTCAAGGTTTCTGATATTCTGAGTCAAATGAATATCCGTTTTTTCTGCAATGTCCAGTTACTATCAAAACGACATCATCACTTGTGTTGGAGATCAAGATAACGGTGGCTCAGACTAACTTTCGAGTAGTCATCCAACGTCAAAGTCAAGGTCAACTTTGGACGTCAACTGTCAGTGTCAACGTTGAACGACATCAAGTACAGTATCAAAATTTAACAATTCAAGAATATCAAATTTCCTTGCGATGGCAGATACTTTCAAATCTTCAGGATTGTAACATCACTTTTCCTCGCCGAAAGAGCTACATAACGTTTATCAAGTCTGACCTTCGTGTAATTCGGCAATGCAGCCGTTGTCAAGGTCGTCTTTGTATTTCAACAGTGGTAGTAAGGTTCAGTCATGCAGCACCCGAGTTGCAAAACCGCAAACCCTGCGAAACCGGGACATTTTTTCTTTGGATACAGATAAGTTAAACTGTTGTTCTATACACCTTTGCATGTTTAGCTGAGCCTTTCTTTAATATGTCCGTATCTATACTTCATGTTTTATGTTCCATATTTCATGTGGGCGGTTGGGTTTGGCGACTCGCGAAGGGAACATCTCAGATTCACTCCAGGGCCTTCGTGAGTGTTCTTTAGGGACATTTTTGCAGACCTCCCTCAGCGGAAGTTCCAACATATAATTGTTGAAGGATTTTTGAGTCCACTGCGTTTGGTTGTCTGTGACAACTAATTGTTTAGCTGTGACGTCGAGTTTTCTTCACTGTTGTTAACATATTAATTTCTTATAAGTACCTTATTTTCATGATGTATTTTGTTTTTGACCGTCCTTCTCGACCTAACTATCGTTTATTTGTATACATCATTTATTTTTATACATTGTATTGTCAATTGTCTTGTTCATATTCGCAGCTGTCATTGCAAGCTTTGCAATAGTTCTCATCTTTATTTCTTCTTTCTTATTTATTAGATTCCTGTGAACGTTCTCATTCGTCTTTTATATCTTGTCTTTGTTTATCTTGTTTGCATTGTTTACTTCTGTTGTAATCTTGTAATATTTTAATGCATACTTTTATTATTGTTAATTAATAACATTATTAATAGTTAGTAAATAATTGTGCAAGTTCTTGGACAGGAACTTCTCACACGTTAAGTAGGGGATACATTTTAAACCCTTTGGAAATTTGTTGACTAAGTAAGTCACAATATTATTTAAAATGTCGATCATGGATCATTTTCTTCGGGAAGGAAGAAAATTACGTTTATATGGCGCAGACTGTGAAGATTATACCATAGAACATTTCTTACTTCAAATGAGCCAAGATCTTAAGGAGTTTGCTTTGAATGAGTTTGGATAAGACCCTTCACAGGAGAAAGCAATGAGACTTTCTAAATTACTATCCACCCTTTTTTATGATGAAGGAGATCTTTATACTCGGGAAAAGGTCAATCTTGAGTTAGATGTACTGAAGCATACGATAGAGGACTATAGACTCAGGGAGAATGATTTCACACGGGAATTAAAACTACAGAGGATAGACAATGAGAAATTGAACATTGAGTCTCAGATGAATAATGATACATTTAAAAGATTGGTTCGAAATTTGAAATTAGAAGGTGAAAAGTTGAAATCAGAATATGAAAATTTGAAATTAGAACATGAAAATATGAAATCAGAATATGTAGATTTGAAATTAGAATGTGAAAAATGGGAAATGGAAGCTCCCAACGTAAATGTTGTGCCAACCTTGAATAATGGATATTCTTGGAGTCACCTCGAAGAAGAATATAAGAGTAAATTAGTATCTCTCGAACAAGACCTTGAAAAAGAAAAGGCCAAGAATGTAGAACGTATCAATATACACTCGTTAGAAATTAAATGTCTGACTAAAACTGCTGCTGCAGAACTCAAAGTTAAAATTTTAGAAATTGAGGATATGGTTTCTAAAGAGAAGATTGTTACTTCTCAGATAAATGACTTAAAGTCAGATTATGATAAGCTTCAATTTGAAACTCAAGAGAGAATACGTAACGCTCTTACTAAAGAAAAAGAAAGTACGGATTAGGCTATTATGAAACTTCGGCCAGGGTAAACAAAATAAGGTTCTAGATGAAAGATTACTTCATCACAATAATGGTCAATCCGACAGGGCTAATAAGCATGGTTGGGAAATTCCAATTTCAGTTAATCAAAATACTACATACAGAGCCTGAGGTGAATGTTTTACGACATGCGCAATCTACATATTTGGCAGTGAGTGATAATACTGCTCAGCATAACATTAATAGGGATAAACTGTATTATTATTACTATTGCGCCATTCGTGGAAAAACATGCACGAAATAATTATTCTCCGCGCTTAGCAAGCGCGACACATAATAATTTGAATGATACTCGGGCTCAGTTGCGATCTGGCCGAGATCATATGTCACTGAATCACACTGTTCTGGTGCGCAACATTCCGTCTCATACCACTTGGTATGCACTGAAACATTTTTTTCAGAAAATCGGTAATGTTAAATTTGTTCACTTGTTCGAACTTCAAAATTCTTTTAACCAGCTTGCTTTTGTGCGCTTTAATAACTATCGTGACGCTCACAGGGCTGTTAATTTAATACATTTTTCACTTTTTGCGCACCATCTTTTAGACGTGCAACTTGTACAAAACTCTGCACACGCACTTTATAGTTGCGTTCGTGAGTGCGTTACATTTCATTCTTCCTGATGTTTTGTACTGGTCTCTTCTGCTATCACAGATACTTCTCTGTTCTTTATATCATTTATGTCTTGCATATTTGCATTTCTTTATATTCAGATATCCTGATAGTTTCAACTTTCTTCACGTGAGATATCTATCTTTTTTTTAATTATTATTTTGCCGGCTAGCTCATTATTTTTTTTTTTGGTACTATAGCCATTACTACTTTATCTACTATCATTACTCCTCTCTCTATTTTATTAAGGATGGGCTTAGCTAACATGATTCGGTGGTCGCAAGAACATCAAATCACTTTTTATATCGTTAAATCATATTTTTCTGCTGTACCTGTTTTACGGTTGACTAACGCAGACCTAACTTTTGTGCCCCGCAGCGACGCTTCAATTTTATCTTTTCGTGGAGACTGATCAGCTCGCCCTTACAGCCCTCAACAACAGAGATGTGAAGTCATCGAGATCTACAATGTACGCAATTGCTTTACAGCCGTACCATTTTACGATCCGCGCAATCCCTGGGTCAGAAAATGTACTCGCCGATGTTCTCTCTTGTTGTCCTCATGAGTCAAGCGAGCCTCTGCGCCCTACAGAGAGTAACGCCTCTACAAGTACAATTCCTCAATTGTGATGTACTACTCAAGGAACCTTGCTTCATTCAGTAATATTATTATTATTACATTTTATGCTAGTTTTGTGTCTACATTGACATTCCAGTAGTATTGTATATACAGTTTTCCATTGATAGACTGCAATAACTTGAACTTAGAAATTATAGACGATTATGTGAATTTAACATTTCATAGTGATAACATTTTAATTCAAAAGTAACATTGTGAAATTATTGACAGTCTTCTAATATAACATTACGACTTCGTGACTTTTGTCAACAGTGACTCCAGTTTGGATTAATGACATTTTAAGGCGATGAACTCTGTGCTTTAACTATTAACAATTAAACTAACTTAATTATGTTTAATATTTTATATAGTAAATAGCAATTATATTATTATATGAGTGCGAGTTCATAGCGCTAGTAATTTTCGCTCATGACATATGTAGTATATTAGCACTCGTACTTCATTAGTATTGCTAATTATCTCTAAGCAATTTTAGGTGTGTTGTTTACTTCGCGTAGTTTATTTGCATTCTTCCTCATTCATACCTCATGGTTATATGCATTCATATTCCATGTAATTGAATTCATTTATTGACATTTTTTCTTTCTTTTAACATTTTGTTTGATTATTATCATCCTTATTCATTTATTGTCTCTATTGTTACTACAACTGCCACATTTTGGTTGATAGTAGTTCTACAATTCCTTACATTGTCTTTCGTTCATTTGAGTTGGATTTTTTAAATTTCTTCCTTCACTATTATTACTTTCTTTAGTATAATTAGGTTGATATGATGTATTATTAATAATTTGGTCGACCTCTACGCGGTTATTCAAGTTAAAAAAAAAAATTATTTTCTTTCCGGGGGGGTTGAGGTAATCTGTTACGTCCCTTTTCACCCTGGGTGTTTTAAGGGTGTAGGACTTAACAGTATTGTGTTTTGACACAAGTCTAAAAGTTATTAAAAGCAAACGCATCAGCGTAATTAAGTATGGTTAATAATGTTTAAATTAGTCGTGCACGAAAGAGCACATATTTGGTGCGGTATTAAATTGAAGGTTGCTAATGATTTTTGATGACGTAGTCTAAGAGACATTCAAGATGCCGTCAAACGGACAACGGCAGGTTGTAGGAGGTCAATCAAGTTTATTTGGAAAGGAAATAACGATGTAATGTTCCTACCATGCTGGTCTGATTACACTGACTAACAAAAAAAAACTTTTTTTTTCTTTCTCTAACATTTCTATGTTTTTCTGGTCAATTTTAATGCGCTGTTTTTAAATCTGCAAACCGTTTTTCTCTATCAGGTCGGGATCTCTAGAAATACGCAATTGAAGTTTTTTAACAAGGCATAAAGTATTATAACATCATTCATACAAGAAGTGTAACAGTTATGTAGGCTTGAATTTCTTACACCCGTGTGTTACCGGGGCCCGAAAGGGGAGCAAAGAATAGTAACACTGCACCCTACCACGCATGTCGTAAAAAGCGACTAAGGAGGGTATGGGCATGGGGCTGTTTACCCCATCCCGTAAAAACTTCGCACAGTGGGCTGATCACCTGCTTGCCAACCAATCTGATTACGGAAACAATGATAGATTGTTTGGTCTGTTTTTGTTCCACAAAGACGCCACTAGGCGTGGTGGAAACAGCGATAGATTGATCAATTTGTTGTTGCCCTAAGACACCACTAGGCGTACTGGCCACATACTGCTTTGCCGGTTGATGGCTAAGGATGGAAGAAGAAGAAGAAGAAGAAGAATTTCTTTGCAGTCGACTTTCGTCGGTGAATGGCATGTGGTACATCGCGATGAAGCATCCAACAATAATCGGCAAGCATGGTCACACTCCACCGTCCTTGATAGCGTGATTCCATTACGGCGATATCTTGATGGAATCGTTCTCCATGTTCATCGCTGACTTCGCCAAGTTTGTCAGGGAAAAAGTCAAGATGCGAATCAAGCAAATGGATTTTGAGGGACATGTTACAGCCCATAATTCTGTATGCATCTATGCACTGCTTAACAATATGCACATAGTCGACAGATTTGTGATTTCACAGAAAGTTATCGACGATCGATTTGAATGCCATCCATGCGCGAAGTTCACTACCATGTAACAAGTTCTCGAATTGTTTGTCTGCAATAACTTTCCTAATCTGAGGTCCTACAAAGATACCTTCCTTTATCTTTGCATCGCTAACTTGCGGAAACTTTTCTCGAAGATAAGTGAAAGCTTTTCTCGTTTTATCTAACGCTTTTACGAAATTCTTCATGAGCCCCAACTTTATATGTAACGGTGGTAAAATGATGCCGTCTTTGTTAACTAATGGCTCATGTATTACATTTTTATGCCAGAGCTGCATACGATCCCTGATAGGCCACACCTTTCTTGCATAATGTTCCTGTCTGTTGCGGCTGTCCCATTCACATAGGAAGCAACAAAATTTAGTATACCCAGTCTGCATGCCCGTGAGAATTGCAATGACCTTTAGGTCTCCACAAATCCGCCATTGGTAGTCATTGTACTTTATTTTTGCCAAAAGTATAGCCATATTGTCATAAGTTTCTTTCATATGAACAGAGTAGGCGACTGGAATTGATGAAAATAAATTTCCGTTATGCAATAACACGGCTTTTAGACTAGTCTTGGAAGAATCGATGAAAAGTCGCCATTCGTTGACTATGTGCTCACGACCGAGGTGCACCATTAGACCGTTTACATCTTTGCAATAGTAAATGCCATCATCCATCTCAAAGTATTGAACAAGTTCTCTGTGTCTATGACGAAATTTAGATATCGGAGTATTGGGCGCTAAAAGATTCCATTCTTTGAGTCGCGAACCGAGTAATTCTGCTTGTCCTTTGGTAAGAGCGAGATCACGTATTAGATCTGAAAGTTCTGAATGGTTAATTAAGTGAACACCATCATTCACCGGTATATAATCCGAGTCAGAATTAGTTTCTAAAGCAGGTAAACTATCACTTTCTGATGGTTCATTCACGTCCAACGGATATTGTTATGGTGGAACTGGGATCGGACACGTGATTGGATCATGAGGCACTGGTTTCAATACCGATTCTACAACTTCTAGAAGCCATATTTCGCTCAGAATTATTTCAAAATACAGTAACTATTTGAAAAATAGCGTAACATATGTCATGCATCTTTTAGCAGTATAAAAAGTAGAATTATTTTGCATTTTATTAATTTTTAATAAGTTATATAGTAAAAATGAAACGGAGCAAATAACGGTTTCCCAAAAATATATTTATTCACAAATATCTTAAGAACCCGACGTGATAGAGATAAACGGATTTCAGATTTGAAATCAGCGCAAGAAACTGACCTAAGAACACTTATTCTTATATAAGAAAGAAAAATGTTGTTTGTCAGTGTTATTTGTGCATTGCTCTGCAAGTTTGTTGTCTTCGTCTTCGTCAAGAATAAACATAGTTAATTTTATCTACTTACCTGCCAATGGGTCAAATATATTGCATTAACCAGTTGGTCAAGGACCCTGTTGTACTGTTGGATGTTTTGAACTTATAATAACCTTGATCCTAGTATACGAACACTCCATACCACGATTCGCGTATTGACACTGTAGTCGGCTACCAGTAAGCCCGACATATTCTGACAATGTTGTAAGTCAGATTTAATACCAAACCCAAACTAGAATTAACATATCTCAAGGCGACAACGTGTCTTACAGAACCCAAAATAAAGACACAACAAACACTTCAACGTAAAAATTTTTCCATCTTATCCATATACTATTAGATTTATATTTTCATTTCTCTGATGTAACTAAAATGTATTGACCTATGCTTTTCTTGATGTTGTGATATTTAGCAAAAATAAATTTAATAAACCTTACTCTATAGTGTCGGTCAAACCCCTGATATATATATATATATATATATATATATATATATATATATATATATATATATATATATATATATATATATATATATGTATGTATATATGTATATATATATATATATATATATATATATATATATATATACATACATATATATATGATATTCTTAGTTTGTTTTCACGTCTGTACGTAGTTATATGTCACAGAAGTTTGTGTACTTAAGTGATGTGCATCTTGTATGTTGTACAAGGAGAGTAAGGCGTCTGAAAGTAAATAGAGTCGTAAGATAGGCTGGATTAGAGTAATTACTCAATCCAAGACTGCCTTTTTCTTTCCACACTATCACCTTTTCCCTACACGTTTACCCCTCCTCGTGAATTAATACTATTTATACCACCTTCCTTTCACATAGCTGTCACTATCGCCTCTGCTTCAGCGGGACCATAAATATCTCAGTCCTATCTTCTCACAATTTACGACAATTATTATTAATAAACGTCAACCATATTATGTGGACCCATCCCCCTCACGGCTTGGATTTGTCAGAACTGATGTCATGTACGTTCTTACCCGTCTCCATTCGTGTTTGTCAGTACGATGTCTATTTTTTCACTGAACTTTGCAATACATTCAACTATATACTACAAGAGTAAAATCACCCGTAACAATCATCTCACTGCTCCATTCGGAGTCTGGGGTAGCTTCTGCTTTTGCTTTACTGAGCGAACTAGCATAAAGCAAACACCAGTGCTTGCTGTAGTGGATTATGAACATACCCTTTTCATGTTGAGGTTACCAACCTCCTATACCTTGTATAACCACTTAGCAAGTACAAACATTTCAAAATTCAAATGGTAAATAAATGTTTACACTCACCCCAAATTACTTGGGAACACAATCTCCTGGCACAGATGAATGGACACAGAAACTTTGATTAGATGCTTCGAACACTTTTTTCTTCTTTTCTTTGATCCATAACTACCAACCGTCAAAGCAGTCAGCGGCTATCACGCCTGGTGGCGTCTTGTAGGGCAGCAACAAATTGATTCCACTTTGCTCGGTCGGCGGCCATCCTTCGTACAGTGCCCCAACTGTGGTTCATTCTGTGCATCTCAGCTTCCACAGTTCTCCGCCAAGTTGTTTTTGGTCGGCCTCTCTTTCGCTTTCCCTCAGGGGTCCATAGCATAGCTGTTCTTGTGATGGTATCAGGGTCCGTTCTGAGGACGTGGCCAACCCAACTCCAGCTTCTGCCAGCTATGATGGTGTGCATGTCCTCCTGGTTACTCCGAATAAGTAATTCTTGGTTGCTGATGGTGTTTGGCCCAAAGATTCGGAAAATTTTCCTTAGGCAGATTGTGTGGAAGGAGGACAGTTTCGACATTTCCTTCTCTGTTACTCTCCAACATTCCGCACCATATAGAAGCACAGAAAGTACACAACTCTCATACAGTCTTAATTTTTTGTTTGTGCTGTACTGGAAAGACTTCCAAATGTTGTTGAGAACAGCAAAGGCTGTTCTCGCTTTATTCATTCTGTTGTTAATGTCCTTGCTTGTTCCGCCATCAGGTGTTACTATGCTTCCTAGGTAAGTTTCAAAGTTTTTTCATTTATTGCTGTTTCCGTAACATGTGCGATTTTTACACAGACAGGGGTGTCGGCCCTGTGCTAAAACCCCCAACCTGGAAGACCAGGGTACCAGCTTTTGTCTGACCCCTACTCACGCAGACCAGTCCAGCTTGGCTGAACCTACCAGGAGTAAAACTCCCACTGTCATAGCTCTGGGGATTGTCAGGGTACACAAGCTGCCATACCGCTACAAGGTATAGGTACCATTGATGGCAGTTCGAACACTTGGTCGGGGAACTTTTAGTTTTCCTCTTATGATGGATGCTCTGATTTCGTAAGTTTCCAGTCTTGGTATTTAAAATTGCAGGTTCTCTTTAAGTTATAAAGACGCCCAAATACTTAAATATGTCACTTTTAATTTAGAAATTTCTCCTCCTCTTGCGCACAGCTTTGCACTCATTACTGAAACATCGCTGTGTTCAGAGGGAGCAGCACTAAAACGCAGAGCTATTGAAACATCACCACCGAATTGATTATGACGTAAGGTTAAAATATTAGATTACGTAGATGCGCGTGCATGAGCAGAAGTAACGGTCACTTTTGGGTCTTTTTCGAGTGTGTGTTTCATGGTGTCAAGACGTGTATTCTGGGAGCTCCTGCTTGAGTTTTTGATGTCCGATATTTGTGCATGCTATTGGAGAATGTTTGAGATTGTGCATGCCTTGGACTCCTGTGTGAATTAACAGAGACATAGTATGAGTTTTAATTAACATTTCGACGATCTAGAGAAGTTATATTGTCGTGGACAGTTGGACTTTAACAAACGGCACATTTGCCTATAATTCATGCATTATGGTGGTCTAGTATGTTCGGCCTATGAAATACCAGTTAACATCATGATACCAAAATGTGGAGCTCAATGTTGTGGAATGTCAAATACATTCTAAGAACATTAACCAGGTGTAATCTGCATTCCTTCATTAATTTCTGTTGTGAGTTTATTTGGACATTTTTTTAACTATACTGAATTCTGATCAACATGTCATTAAGAATAGACCGCAACAGAATTCTTTGTCCGATCCTTCTCTCTGGCTACTGGGAGTTGTTGAAAAATGCAGTCTGATTTGTGTCTCCGATTTCGCTAGATTATATTTCCATTTCTCAGTTCAAGTCCCAGATGGTATTTCCGACAAACTTTCCAATGCAAGCCAAAGTCTATTCCGGCTCTCAAATTAAATTAATGGTAAGCTCTTTAGAACTATGTGAGTCGGTGTGTTAAATCATTACTATCCCCCGCGTGTTTTAAAATATCAATTTTAAAATTTACACTCGTGACCTCTTTCAAATATAGCAGTAATACTTCCGACTGCATATGTACAAACTCACAAACAAATCGGTGAACTTATTTCATGGCTAATACCTTCCGCCCATATTGTCTCCTCTGACAGGTTATACGTACTATTGCTACAGAGATGTTCAAGTGGAATCCATTACATATTATCACTTGTGTTTGCGTACATCTTTCAGACGGATTTCTTAGACAGCCAATCTGGCTTTCTTTCCATTGGTCGTGCGCGACTACCTTGTGTTAACAAGGGCTGTATCTATCAAAGGTAGCTAGACGACTAAAATGATAAACGTATTATCCGCTTACATGTCTATTTAGCTTTGTAATACTACGATTCACCTGGTGAAACGTAAACACGTCTAGGGAGTGGTCAGAGCAAAATGTGTAGTACATAAAATATGCCAAATAATAGGACTATCGGAGAAAAATGAAGAAATGAATTAATACTGCAGGAGAGAACGAAAGTTATGGAAAAGTATAAAACAGATTTCGTCACAATGGCAATTTGTCAACAGACTCATCAACGAAGATAACATGATGTCAACAACACCTTCACAACATATATATATATATATATATATATATATATATATATATATATATATATATATATATATGTATATATATATATATATATATATATATATATATATATATATATATATAAAACGGGTGCACCGAATATTCGATTCCGAACCAAATAGTGCATTTAATGAATTATTTGTATTCCGTAGAATACTCGGTAGTAATCTGCAGTCGAATACGCATAGTCAGCAACGCGTTTTCAGACAACAGATGTCATCTTTTGGCAGAGAATGTTGAGATACTTTTTTTTAAAAGCGAATGCATGTATCATGCAGCAATGGCATTTGAACTGAATTTAGAAACTGATTAGTGTTTAGTTAGTAGCATTAAATAGTTCTAAGATATTTGCCCCATTTTTGTAACGCTGTAACACTTTTATTGAACACAACTTTTTATGCCAATTGTTCACTCACTTTTCCTATTCGTATTCGGCCGAATAGTTAAAGGCCTCTATTCGTATTCGGCTGAATAGTAAAAACGACTACAGTTGACATTCAAAAATCCGGCCATCGATAATCCGGTTCCTTTAGATTTCCGGCATGGATTTCGGAGCGCATTTTTAAAATTTATCTCGTTGGCGCGCCACTGTTTTCGGAGCCGTTTATGTTTTGATGCAGCTGTTGAACTAAAATTCTGTAGAACTGTTTTATTTAGTTGATGAACATTAAAATTTCATTTGCTTTTCATTTAGTTTTTAATTTTCTTTCTTTAAAGGACTGTACGGGTAGTCATTTTCTGTTAAATATATACAGCATACATAACCATAAAAAATCCGGCATTTTCAACAATCCGGCACTCCTCAGGTCCGGAGGTTGCCGGATTTTTGAATGTCAACTGTATTCGGTGCAGCCCTAATATATATATATATAGCTTTGCTATCGGATATCGACAACAATAACACATATATATATATTGGGAGCCGCGGTAGCATAGTGGTTGGTGCACTGGCTTCGCAGCGCAGTGGTTTATGGTTCGATCCCCAGATGAGGTTCGATTTTCTTAGGCCACAAACGGCTCCTGGGTCGACCCAGCCCCAAACGGGTACCAGAGCAACTCTGAGAAGGTTCTGGCGGCCGGCGTGATGCTTACCACATCAACCCTAGTGTGCCGACGGTCAAGAAAATATGGGCCTAACACCATATTCCCAATATGCCTCAATGGGCGTGTAACGGGATCCTTTACCTTTTTTTTATATATACAGTAGAACTCCATTTATCCGAACCCCTTGGGACCGAGCATCGTTCGGATAATCAAATGTTCGGATAATTGGATTACATAATATATCGAGTACATGTACACATACGCTCGTATTTCTAAAAATAATTAACCATCACAAGGAAAATACACAATAAAACATATTTACTTGTACTGTAATAATAATACCCACACTGTATTAGATCACCGTATCACCAAAATCTTTTATTACACAGCAGTGCATGTACTAGTTGTATTAATTATGTTTTTTAAGAAAGAGAAATGTTTTCAAAATAACATTACAAACGATTCAAAACCAGGCACAACTTACGTATACATGTACTTGCACAGATGTAGCCCACTATTTAAAATAATGAGGAATCCTCTTTTGCACCAAACTGGATAGTCTCCTTTTGGCTGCTAAGTCCCGCATTCTCTTCAACAGCAGAAGCTGTGTAGAACAGCTATCATCTTCTTGCTCGTACCAAGCCATCGCGGTTTCTAGTGCTATAAAGGCCTCTTCAGGACTTGGTCGACGTTTTGGGTTTTCTTCATAATCTACAAGTACATCATGTACTTCCGAGGAGTCTTCATCATCGGTCACTACATGTATTTGGTTTTCTTCTTGCACAAAAGACAAAATTTCTTCGTCATTTAAAAACTGAAAACCAGAATCATTATCATCTTCTAGCCACGTGTGTGCATCATCTTTGTCACAGTCCGAAAATCCGGGCATTGCTTGAAACAGTTCCACAACTTCATTTATGCAATCATCATTTGTGTCCACTGCAGTAGTTTTATTTCCTCCTTTTTTCCCAATCAATCTATTCCAAGCCTTGTTGAGATTATCTTGTGACAGGGTGGTCCAAGCATCAGCTAACATATAGCAGCAGTCTTTGAGAAAACGCCACCACACTTTCTTCATCTTCAGCCAACAATAAACGTAGCAGGACTTCCTTCTTGTACATCTTTTTAAGCTTTGCTATAACACCCTGATCCATTGGTTGAATCAGGGCTGTTGCATTGGGAGGCAGAAAAATTACTTTAAAATTTGCATCAACTGCATTCAATGTATCCGTCTCTGGATGAGATGGTGCATTGTCCAGTTGAAGAATTACTTTCCAGTTTTCTTTTCTTGTTCTCTCAACCTCTTCACATTTGTTATGAACTAATTTGTATACCAGTCAAGAAATATTTCACTATTCATCCAAGCACTCTTCTGTGCTTTGTAGCACAATGGGAGACATGTCACATTCTTTAATCAACGTGGTTTTTTGACTTTACCGATCATTAGCACCGGTAAACGATGACTTCCACTGGCATTAGCGGCTACCAAAATTGTTACTCTCTTCGCACTTTTTAAACCCAGGGGCAGCTGCTTCGCGCTGAGATGCAAGTGATTTTTGAGGCATTGATTTCCAGTATAAGCCAGTCTCATTGGCATTATACACATCATCGAGTGAATAGCCTTCTTCTTCCAAAAAAGCCAAGAGTGTTTCTTTAAAATTTTCAGCGGCAGTTGCATCGCTAGATAAAGATTCCCCTTGAGTCTCCAATTCTCATATGCCATGACGAGATTTAAAGTTTCTTAACCATTCCTGGCTAGCCTTAAAGTCAGGAGGACCGTCAAGTTGATTGTTGAACTGAAGTGCCTTTTCACACAATAGAGAGCCAGAGATAGTTTCCCCTTTGCTTCTTCTTTGCACAACCCATATATACAAAGCCTCTTCCAATTTCAAATCTTTAGCATTTCTCATGGTTTTACGTTTCTTCGACCCATTTTCACTTTCCAATTTCGATGCAAAACTCATAATTTTATCCTTGTTACTTTTGATGTCAGAGACGGTAGCTTTCCCAACATTGAAAATCCTCGCAAGTGAAGACGCAGTTTCACCTTTTCCTAGTCTCTTGATAATTTCTGTTTTCGTTTCAATTGACAAAACATTGCGGTTTCTTTTATATGCTTTAGGCTTACTGGAAGATGCCATATCGCACAGAGAAATACTTGTACACCAAAATTTTTCTGCTTTAGTAGCAGAGACAATTATTTTAAGTTGAAGTGTCTGTTTAGCTAGTGTTCTGCCCAGAACGCACACGTACATTGGATTGGTAAACCAGATATTAACTGACTTTATGATATAATGATCTAATTGACTTCCTGTATGTAAGCGACCGACCTTAAGCCCATCCCATCCTCTACAAATTGTTCGCACACATTTGAAGCTTGCCGCATCAAAAGATTCAGAAATGTAGTCTAACGTGACTGGTGACGCCTGGTTTTTTTTTTTTCTGGACAAAGTGTTCGGATAATTGGATGTTCGGATAATTGGGGTTCGGATAAATGGAGTTCTACTGTATATACATATATGTTGTTGTTGTCGATATTCCATAGCTGCTGAGCTTGTCTACTGTTGGCAGCCGAATGCCATTATTAGAAAAGTGCAGGTTTTCTGCAGTTATTTGAAGGTTCCATATAGTGAGTTGGTTATTGTCAGAAGTATTTTTAATAGTTTTTGCCTGGCATGTGTGAGTGATGGACACTCCATGGGGAGGTGTCTGGTTGTTTCATAAGTATGAACGCAGTGTCTACACATGGGTAGGTGCTGAGTGGTGATGCGGTTTATATGGCTATTGGTTCTGGCATGTCCTGTCCGAAACTGAAAGATAAGACTTTGATTTCTCATGTTGAATCTGTTATGTTGTCGTTGTCTTTTGGGTGGGTCATTTCAGTAAAGACATTTCGGTCAGTCTGCCCGTTTGCCCATCTGTTCTGCCAGATTTCACTTGTGTTGTTTCTGAGAATCTGTTTGACTGTTCTCATGCTGAAGGGTCTGTCATTTTGTTGTTTAGAGGCTCATGTCTTAGCAAATCTATCGGCTGTCTCATTTCCTGTTAGATCACTGTGTCCAGGGATCAATTGTAGGGTTAAACTGATGGAGTAGGCGGTGATCAGGTTGTGAATCACTCTTCCTATAAGAAAGATTCTTTGTTTTCATATGGAGTCTGTTTAAGTGCCCCCAAAACAGACATGGAGTCACTGAAAATCACTATGTCTGAAGGCTTTTGTTCCTTAAGGTCAAACTGTTGGTTTAGTAATTCAATGACCGTCTTGATGGCCTCAGCTGTCGCTTCGTAATTTGAACAATTTTCTCCACAGGAGTCACAGAACTCATAAGAGGATCCACCCGAGTACCTTATGCAGACGCCATATCTCGCAAAAGAGGTGGTTTAAAAAAACCGAACTATCTGTGTAGGCCTGGATTGCTGATGTTGAGCAGCTGTTTATGGTATCCAATGGACACTTCTTCAAGATTGTGGATATTGTTTCCTTGTTCGCTTTTTTATCTTTCAGTTGTGTTTTGTCAGTTGGTTGGTGGAAGTTCTCCCAAGGGGGTGGTCCAAAGTATTTGTTTTCCATTTCTCTCTCTTGTGGGAGATGATGTTTATGGTTTTCCTCTTTGGCTATGTCCAGGAGAGACAGTTGTTTCAGTCAACGTGTTTGTTTCGAAGTGTCGATCACTACTTTGTTTGGGTGGTCTTGTCTCCTGTATCTCTGTATATATGTATAATTACTACAATTAAATCAATCTGCCCATACGGTCACATGTGCACGAGTCTGGAAGACTTGGCATACATTTGCTCAAGGTCTATGTTTCGTTGTAGAGCTGAAAGGTATGAATGAATGAAGAGATAAATTAAATAAAAAAACCCACATTAAACTCGTTTGTATCAATTCTCAGGATTCAAGGATATGGGTGAAGAGTGGCGCTCTGTCTATGAGTCAAAAACAATTGTGGACGACGTGCTAAAGTTATTTAATGAGTTTCTACCACTTTATCAGCATCTGCATGCCTACGTAAGGAGACAGTTAAAGAAAACATATGGAGAGGAGAAGTTCCCCTCAACAGGTCACATTCCAGCCCATATCTTAGGTTAGTATTCTTAAAACATTCCTGTTTGATTTTATTTTTTGTTAAACATTCTTCAAAGTGTTCCATGCTGTTAGTTCATTGTTTGTGCAGAGTACGGGGGGAGCGATTTGATACTATGGTTCAACATTCAATGCACACTAGTAAAACATGACATGCCACAAGCCACGTTGGTCAATATTTAAATAAATAAGGAGAGAAAACCCGAGGCCTGGACAAGTATTTTAACAAATAATATGCCCCAGACACTCGTGAGAAATAAAGAAGTAGAAAGCTAGACAACAGAAAAACAACACAAGTGATAGGCCTACCGGAGACTCGAACCACAACACCGTTTTGCTACGGGAGCAAATCGTGACTATCCTCCTTGTCATCTATGCACGACAAAAGTAGTACTTCGTGGACAGGGGTAATTAGCACGATCTCCCAATGTAACCCCTGATATGTCCATAGGACCAGTCCAGACTAATTATAGACGCAAAACATGGGATAATCTTGTGTGGATGGCATGAGAAGGGAAGACCTCTCACAACACTGTTGTGGGCCAATGCTCTTAAGGCAGTAGGCAACCTTGATAGGGTAAAAAACTCAAATTTTCCTTTCAGAATCAAACAACCATGGGTATAGTGTTAGTATGGACTTAAAATTTTTGTCCACATAATGACCTCATTAATTATGCAAATTAGCTATCCAATATGGCCGCCGTAGTGAATAAATTATACACCTTTTTCAAAACATCATAACTATGTTATTTGTACAAGGATCTGACTGAAACTTGGCAAATTGAATCATTATATATAGCGTGAGATTATGACCTAAAATGACAAAGATTAACAAAAAGGTTAATTTTTAATGAATTTTCAAAATTTATATTTCTGGAATGTTTGATATTTGTGCCTCATTATATATGCATGATGGTCATAAAACTAAAACTTTGAATTCAATTGTATCCATTTTAGGTCAGAATCTGTAAGATTATATGACAACCAACTGTGTTAATTTTCATGTCAATTGAATGTACAGATCCAGAGATATCTTGTTTCAAAGATCACCAATTATGTTGAAAAGACAATTCCGAGAAATCAAAGAAAAACAGAAAAAGAACTCACAAAATGAAGTTTAATGAGCTCCTGTTGAATAAAGGTCTCCTTCTACTGCAGCTGCAGTGTCTATGAATCCCCTTTTCGGTGCTCTTAGGGTCTTTCCATTGCAATGTCCTTACTTGCTGAATAGATCCTGTGCAGCGTTCTCCTGTATGCTTTCTTTGCCATGGGTTGACTTGTGTTCATGTATAATGAAAAATTCTGCAATGCACTGTGGCCTTTCCCAATAGAACGCACAAATGCCACCATTCGCACATTTACTTCTTTGTGTTTGTGAGTAGCTGGAGATGAAACATCAGAAGTATTGAAATTGGCACAGTTTGTGCACTTGATACTGATTTCATGACAAAAGCCATCCCGAGTCTCTTCGATGATCTCACAGGTCAGTGAGTACTGATAACATTTGTCACATCTAAAGTTAGCGCATAAAAACCCAAACAGCAGTTTTACATCCATAAGGATAAACACATTTCCTCTGTTGTCATTTTTAGCTTGTCCTTCACTTTCTTGGACTTTTATTTTCTTTGCTGAGGAGCACAGAGGCTTTATAGCGCCACTATCGACAATAGGTGTCTCATTTTCAGGCAACGGTTTGTTGGTGTACCGATTTCCAAGGAACTTACTTTGTCTTATTTCCCATTGTGAACAAAAGAAGCTCTGCTAACTACTATTATACAGTATAAAACTAGGTCTAGCAATAAATAGAGTTGATGTGGGTGAAAATGCACAATGCATGTAACAAATGCTGAAATTTACGATCAAAGCTTTCTAGACACACACTTTTTGAAAAATTCATAAGAAATCATTGAGTGATTCCTCTTGGAAAAGTTATAAATATCTTTCTCCTGTTGCCTCAGTATAATTATAATTTCGCAGTTTTACAATTACGCACCTTCATGTTGGGTCATTATTCACAAGGTAACCAACTAAAAACATTGGTTGCTATGCAAATCACTCAAGGGGGTGTGTGTAGAAAAACACTGATTCCTATCATACCGGAGTATCTCTAAGCTTTTATGAATTATTTTTAGTACAAGAACATGTTGACGATGATTTAAAGCATGAAAATGAAAATTGTTGGATTTTTATTTTTTTAAATCTTTTGTGGGTAGCCTACTACCTTAATGGAGTAGAAGTGCAACGATGACGATTGTGGCGAGTTGCTCATGCTTTGCATTTGTCTGTGTTTTACTTATCTTCTCTCCGGTAGCCTTCCCTTCATTTTCCTTACCCGTACCTTCTGTCATAATTTGCGCGCAACGGGTCAGGTTTCGGGTTGTTATCTTGATTGCTGACGTGTTTTGAAACCACACTGACTTCCTCCTGTGCAGGGAGCAAGTTGTTTGTGCATGGTTACGTCACAGTTTCCTGTCTCAAGTAGCGGAACTGGTTAATTGAACAACCTTTGTTAAAATAGACACCGGCGGGGCAATATTTGCCTTAAGTCAGGATGGTCAGTTTCGTGTATTTGATAATCGGGATATAAAACTGTGAATGTACTGACGAGAGTGTTTAAAACGCATGGCAGACTACCTTAGGTGTGGTATAAAGATTATATAATACTTACGGAGATGGACTCAGTGTTTGTCAACGTTTATGAGAACAATTTAAACTGAGATTATATCATGAGTTATAAACATATGTCATAAAAAACCATGGGAGGATTTTTAAATAAACCACACCCCACGTTATTATGCGAAAATTTTATGAGAAGGGGTGGAGAACACAAACAATAGTCAGACATTCGAATATGCTTAATTTACATAAAAAAGAGTAAAGGTAGTTGTGACCTGGAGATGTAAACAGGAGCCACGTAAACCCGACCACCTTTTCCTTCTACCAGTGTTTACATATTCCGAAGGCGAAACAACGCAATTAGCTGTCTGATTGACTCACTGCAGAAGCCACGCCTATTTGTTCTGTCTTCCTGAGCATATGAGTGTTTATAAACATTTCACACCCGGCAATCTTAACAAGGGGAGCGAATCACGTTCGCCTAGCTGAGTTTTCTCGTGTAAAGCTAAGCTGCCAATTATTGGCCCTTAGTAACAACATGTGGACCCAACGGCAAACACAGTGACCGAGGAAGCTTTGATCTGGGGAAACGGATGGAGGATCTGGAAAGAGGCCCGTTCGCACGTCATGTTTTGATGTAGACCAGCATCGCCAATTAGATTGAACGGGAAATCTTTCATCTCGAGAAACTAGATTTCTGATTTCCCCGTAAGGCCGAAGGAGTGACTTGTATTATCTGTTAGCGACATTACACTCAAATCTGTATATATACAACGCTCTTCCAAACTCAGTATCAGTTAGCACTCAGAAATTCTCGGATAATCTAGAACACGACGGAATAGAACCTTTTCTTCTATAAATGTGTTAAATTGTCCCGTGGAGGATTTAATTTCTGATTTGTGGTAATATAAATTGTGCTAAGTGTTAAAATGTGATAGGTTTACCATTTTATTCAACATAATCTCTTAGCGTCTAAAACTAGGGAAATAACCAAACGCCTAAATATTTCTTGTTCTTGCTAGTTTCAAAGTAATGTAATTTCTAATACTCTAATTTGTCTACACAAGAAGATACGGTTTATCTGACTGAAATTATTTAGTGTGACGGATCAATGACCGAATAGAATTTGCATTATATTTTCATTGTGTGAAAGTAGAGAAGTGACTAGAGAAATGTTATGTAACTAAACAACAGACTCCGACAAATAGCTAAGTAGTGACCGGCCGATTTTGTTAATAGTGCGTATAGAAAAATAGAATAAAGGATTTCGAGTTCTGTTGTCTTTCTCGCAGACCATGGTGGGGGGAGGGCACATACCCTTCTCTCCAGTCATGCCATCACGGAAAACTTACAGACAGATAGTAGCAGTTTTAAATGTTCTTTTCTTCTCTTATCTAGCACTCGATGAAAACCAGCTGCCAGCGGTCTAATAGTACCAGTAACATTGTTATTACTTTGGGTCTTCAAGTTTCTTGGACCTGTGAGGCCTCTTCTCTTCATTCAGAGCGAGAGATCAATATAAACAGTAATATTAATGATAACTGAGAACAGTACTTTACCCAGAATTATTTTACCAAAAGTGTTTCCAGCCCACTGGATATATATATATATATATATATATATATATATATATATATATATATATATATATATATATATATATATATATATATATATATATATATATATATATATATATATATATATATATATATATATATATATATCATCATCATCATCATGTGACGTATTCTTTCCAGAACGTTGTCTCCATTACAGCTGCTCTGAACGCATCACGATTCTGGGCAAGTCGACCTGCATCAGCCAAAGACAAGTTCAGACTCTCTGTGATGTCCTGGGTCCACCGTCGTCTAGGTCGACCCCTTCCCGTTTTTCCAGGGACCATGCCTTCCATCACTGTTTTTTCCAGACTATTATGTCTTTTTATATGACCGAAAAATTTCAGCTTCCTTATTGCGATGGTATTTAGGAGCCAATGTTCCTGTACGTTTAGTGAGTGCAGTACTTCTCTGTTGGTCTTTTTTTCTGTCCAGGGTATTCTCAACATCCTTCTGTAGCATTTCATTTCTAATGATGTAATCTTTTTTGCAACTGTTTTATTGAGTGTCCAAGTCTCGCAGCCGTATGTTGCTACTGGGAATATACATGCTCTGATCAGTTGTAACTTTGTTTCTTTGCTTGTGCCTTGCCATAGGTTTTTCATCTGTATTAGCTTATGTGAAGCAATTGCAAGTCTTCTTTTAATTTCTACTGCACAGTCGCCAGAGCTGTTGATGATTGATCCTAAGTATTCGAATTCATTGACACTTTCCAGTTCTTCGTTATCAATTTCAATTTCTGGTTTGGTCTTTACTTTGTCTGTTGTCAATACTTTGGCCTTCTTGGTGTTTAGGTATAGATTCTGGGCCTCGCTGTGTTTTTTGGTGGACAGAAGTAATTGTTCAAGTCCTTCTGGGTTGGTCGATAGGAGGACTGTGTCGTCAGCATATCTGATTTCTGGGATCTGGTACCCGCCGATGTTAAATGAGTCAAACTCTGTGTGTTTTTGGTCATCTCTTACGTTTCTCATGATATTCTCGGCATAAATGTTAAACAGGTAAGGGGAAAGGGTCCAGCCTTGTCTTACTCCTTTCTGTACTTCAAACCATTCTGATGTTTCCCCCTCTATTCTTACGGCTGCCTGTTGTTCTTGGTATACGAAAGAACATATATTCCTGACATTTGACAGCCATAGCAACGGAGTGATCCAGAACACTATGCTGTTTCAAAAATCGACATTCACCATCAGAGTCAGCCGATTGGATTTATAATCATTTATCAGGATGTTTCCATATTGTGACAGTTTGTCTAACACCAAAGCAGTGGTGGCCAAGCTAAGGTTGGCCGAGAGCCAGATTATGGTAAATGGTAACACCAGAGGGCCAGACCTATAAAATCCTTAAAAAATAACGTTCTGAGATTTAGTTTTACATATACTCGTATATTGAACCACGTACAGAAAGAAACGGCAAACTACTGTACTGCACATCTGCCAAGACATGTATACCAGTCTTCGGACTGAAATTACTGTAAAAAAAAATATAATGAATCTGTTGTTTTAATTTGTTTTGTAATTTATAATATTACATGTAATTATTTATTTCAAACATACATTTGTGTGTTATTTCATTGTGAAGAGTGTGGCTTATCAAAACTTTTCACCAGTGATTTGAAGTCTACTTCCATTTGTGACGTATCAATTCTGAGAACATGGGATAATACAGAGTCAGTTAATCTGTTTCTGGTCTTGGATTTGATAAGCTTCATGGCAGAAAATGTTGTCTCACAAAGATATGTGCTACCAAATATAGAGCACACTTTTACGGCCCATTTTCTCAGAAGTGGGTAACGTTCCTTTGGTAGTAATTTCCACAAATCAGCTCCAGTTGCTTCTGTTGTGTTGATGAATGGGTCACATTGGAGTTCACATAACTGTAATTGTAGTTCTGCTGGCTGAGACTCCACTGTGCACTTGAATGGGTTGTTAAAAAGTTCCATTTGTGGACGAAACATCTGAAAATCTTGAAATCGACGATCAAACTCAGAAATCAGCTGTTCAATGTCATCTGTGTACCTCCTGAAGTTAACACTCTCTTTCTCAGACAGCTATTTACAACAAGGAAAATGAAACAGGTCATTCTTTTGCAAATACAGACTAAATAGGCTCAGTTTCTTTTTGAAGCCATCAACATAGCCCATCATTTGAAAAATTGTTTGCCTTTTTCCTTGTAACTGCAAATTCAGTACATTAAATGTTGTATTATATCTGTGAGAAATGCCAAGAGCTGAATGAAATGAATATCTTTGAGTTTATTTTGAAGATCAATTGAACATGGTAAGTTGTCCGGAGGAAGTAAAATATTTCATCCTTCAGTTCATAAAATCTTATTAAACATTTTCCTCGACTAAGCCATCTCACCTCAGCATGAAGCAGGAGATCACCGTAAACAGAATCCACTTCTTCTAAAAATGCAAGGCACTTCCTGTGAGTTAGAGAGCTGTGTCCTCCTCTGGATCAAATTCGTTATTTTCACTACAGTAGCCATAGGGTCATTTAGGTTTATGGATTTTGCATAAAGGGCCTCTTGGTGAACTATGCAATGTAATGTAGGTACGTCAATTTTATTTTGCTTCAAAAGTCCAACAAAACCAGTATTTTTCCCAATCATAGCCTTGCAACCATCGGTACACACAGCAGACAATTTTTCAAACCCACCATATTCTTTTATGGCATTTTGAACTGCAGAAAATATGTCATCCCCTTTACTTGTACCATGCAAAGAGCAAACTTTCAGTAATTCTTCAGAAACAGTAAAGTCTTCCTGGATCACTTTAACAAAAATAAGAAGCTGGCTAGTGTCCGTGATGTCTGTACTTTCATCAATCGCCAGTGAAAAGTATGGACAATTTTCAATTAATGATTTCAAGTTCTGGGACAAATGCAAACTAATATCTTCTGTTCTCCTAGCTACGGTTTGTTTTGAAAGAGGTTCATTTTGAAATTCTTTTACTACTTTTTCTTCATTGAACGCTTCTGCCATTTGAACTGCACACTTTTTCACAAACTCTCCATCAGTAAACGGCTTTTTTTGCTTTTGCAAGCTCATAACTAATCACATAGGACGCCATGAGCGATGTTTCCTGAATCTTATTTACATGACTAAATATACTCTTTAGCTGATTCAGTTTTTTCTTGAGTTGTTCAATCACAAGCTTTCTCGACTCGCTGCTATGCTCGTCGTTGCTTTTCTGATGATTTGTGATGTAGTGACGTTTCAAGTTATATTCCTTCACTACGGCTAACACTTGGGCGCAAACTAAGCACTGAGGTTTATTATCCTTATTGAGAATGAACAAATAATCGAACTCCCATTCTGGTTTAAATGCGCGATT
Organism: Oreohelix idahoensis; assembly: GCA_024509875.1. NCBI lineage: Eukaryota > Metazoa > Mollusca > Gastropoda > Stylommatophora > Oreohelicidae > Oreohelix > Oreohelix idahoensis. Next base: position 134,719 of record JAMPIV010006812.1, on the reverse strand, counting down.
TTCACTGTCCACTTTTCTATACTTAGAAAACATTTTTACAAATGCAAACTCTTGTACATGAAAACGTGCACAACAGCTACAAGCCCAGAAGTGTCACTTGCTGATTTATAGTTAACACACTTCACAAGACCAACTGTGCACCTCAACTCCTTCCTATAGAAATGTACCTACCATCCACCCCCACTCCCACGAACACTTTCCCATACCGATGCTAAAGACAAAGCAACATCATTGGATCTCAGAAACTTCCGACCGCAGAAAAGATCTGTCATTGCTTTGAGTTTCTCATTATCAAAATAGGTACCGACACTGTCTTCGCCTGTCCACGTGCACGATCAGAGATTTGACGTTATCATTTCCGTTTTGTCGGCACTATCTAGTAGAGCTCAATTGGTATGAGAGAGAGCGAGAGAGAGAGAGAGAGAGAGAGAGAGAGAGAGAGAGAGAGAGAGTTGGTGGTGTTGTGTGAGGTGGGGAGATGTTAATCGTACATTTTGGGTTTTTTTGGTTTTGTTTCTGGTGCCTGTGCGTGCTATTTTGTAATATTTTTTTTAGCACAGTGGTCGGAGTATTCTGTAATTTTCAATAAACAATAAGAGGCCGGCCAAAACAGGTTGGCGGGCCTGTCAAAACTGGTTGGCGGGCCGGATCTGGCCCGCGGGCCATAGTTTGGCCACCTCTGACCTAGAGGATAGACAATACAGGAACTACTTTACGCCTTTTATACCTGTGAACGACCGAGAACGTCTCGCTTCAATAACCAAACGCAGGACCACAGGACTCGTCCAGGAAATATGAAACTACTAACTTTGGCGACCACCTCTTAATTATTAAATATCAAGGCTGGTCTGGGACCATAGTTGGGCAAGCCACCTGAAAATATAGTCATACCTGTGTACTTTGTTTTCAAAAGATACCCGAACAAGCATTAGGTAAGCTCGAGTGTTGTTTGTGGCCACAGCTGAAATAGCGAGAGGCAGAGAGAGAGAGAGAGAGAGATAGAGTAAATAATTTCTTTCTTACAATCCCTATACTTATTTCTCTATAATTATTTTCGCTTACCTAAGTACTTTACAGAGTAGAAATTTGGTGGGAACTTGCTCTTCTCCGTCTATTCTGTAATCTGGTGTATCTTTGATATTTGGGTTATTAACCTCTTTTGGGGGTCTTCTCTCAACCAGGGGAGGACCCTTATTGGATTATTTTCCATTTGTAAATTTGATTATATTTGATTGCTCTCTATATTTTGGATGTTGTAAAGTTTAATTGATAATAAACTAAACCAAACGTAATAGAGTGTGTTGGCCAGGCCCGTACCCATTCATCCATAGTCTTTTTCCCGTTTGTGCGTATTGTCGTTACATAAGTGTGTGTGTGTGTGTGTGTGTGTGTGTGTGTGTGTGTGTGTGTGTGTGAGAACCAACTTATGCTGTGGATTTATCACAACAACGATACTACTAATTATAGGCTCGCTCCCTAGGAGCATGACCACAACACAATGGCTGACATAAAAAAATTTAACACCTTCGACAGGTACTTCCCTTTAATAATGTACGCACACACAATAAAGCCTCACACGGCCAACGAAACGTATGGAATACATATATATAAATGCCAGAAAAACTTGCCTCAATAAATTTATCTAATAGTCTCATACATACCAGTTTGACTACACTGTAAAAACACTGTACTGACTATCGCTCATCCTAGCGATCCAAAAATCTATGACAAAGCAATACTCAAATTATGAACAACTCGTCATATGCGGCCTGGAGATAATATTCACTGGACACTACACTAATCCAGAATTACACCTAATATCCAACAGACTCAAATATGGCAATCTCTGGCTAGAATTCCGTACCAAGAACCGCACAGCACTTGCTGGCGAAAGGGAAATATATCCCCGTCTACTCGGGACGCTGAAACTCACTGTCCTTTCCTGCCTAGATTTCTTCCGGCTTCCCCCTTGTCACATGTCCTCGACGGTAAAGTTATCTCAGTGTTGCCAAAAACGCAATGTAGCCAGTCTGATATTTCGGCGAAATAGCGCCGTGACAGTGTGTTTAGTGTAACCTATATTTCATATAGGGAGAGATAGGTCGTCTGATATTACAATATAGTCGTATATATATGCTGGACTAGAGACACTACTCAATCCAGAGACTGACCTTCCTCTTACAATATTCCTCGTGGAAAATATATTTCTTACACCTTTGTATTCTCACCTATGTTTCACTATCACCCCTACTCAGACGGGACCAAATTTATTTCTACACCTATCAAAATATATGTACGACAGCAGCTTCATAGCAGATGCTGCCGTAGAGAAGTGAAATGTTAGAGACTTCACCATACTAGGTCCAGCATCGTGAGGTGGGGTGACCAGTTCCCTTCACTAACTCAAAGTTAGGTGCCCACTTACAGCTGAGTAGACTGGAGCGTGCTGGTACCGTGATTCGAACCCAGCACCCTTGCTGCGAGAGACCAGCGCTCTAATCACTCTGCCAATCAAACGCTCATAACATTCATTAAAGTAGACTACATTTGATTGGAGACTTCCACTCGCGTAGCATGCTAGGAGCATGTGCGAAAAGTTCCTTATAATGTAGCACAATTATAGACCCAGCCGCTGTGTTCCACTACATCAAGACGGTATTGTCAGACAAGCTAGGACCGAAGACAAACAGGATTCCAATAGACAGGATCGGACAAAGTATTGATGATCTTCTGATTAACCAGAAAGAAAATTAAACTTTATAATACTGGAAACCACAAAGTCCTCGTAACCTATGTTCAGGATTATAAATAACATTCGTAACCTGACTACATGTAAGACAGCCTCATAACCTGTGGCCTGACATTATTCGGAAGTTTTCCTGCGCCAGAAGTCTGTACATTCTCACCCGATACAGATGTGTGGTACCAGCTTGGTACGAATCTGTGGATAAAGTGCTTGTGGGCTACGCTAGATGCCTCTTTTTGACGGGTTTTGAAGATCATTGCCTTGACATTAGGAGTGGTTACCGCTGCAACAACGCATGGGGCGTGCCCTCACATCAGAAGTCGACGATTAACGGAACGGTTAGCAAACCATTTTCAGCATCTGCACAGCTACGTGATTTGAATCAGAACAGAACAAAAGATTTCATACCTTATAAAAACAAACCTCCATTTTTCAATTTCCTTAACTCGGTTATTTATTTACTCTTGTTAAGCAATAATTGATTATTAAATTCGTTATATGTAAATACAAATTGATAGTTGATTTAATTATTACAGAGTGAAGTGCTATCACGGATTGCATCCTCTGCTTTGCAGTAGTGGTCCACTAGTGGTCAAAACACAAGCGTATCTAAAATGGGTCGTCAAAGGTGTCTACCTTCACACAAGATTATTCGTGGCAGAGTTTTAGATAGAAAGGTAGAGACGCTTCTATCCCCAGGGAATGTTCACAAGATAATTCCGAAGTCAAGAACAATGCGGCATTTGCATGGCAATTGTTAACTTTTGTATCTGATCCGCCGCCTTTTGTGAACAATCAAGCAATGGTTTTTAGCCCGTTCAAGCCCCCAGCTGGTGTAAATTCAGCGAAATTCCCTTTTTATAAGAATTAGCTCTATATTTGTGAATATATGTCTAGATCCATATATATATATATATATATATATATATATATATATATATATATATGTAGATATATATATATATATATATATATATATATATATATATATATATATATATATATATATATATATATTGTCACGAGGGGCGAATGAGTTTGGATTTTGAATTTCTAGACCTTTTGTCGAACAGTCTCCGGAAAAATTCACAACTCATGAGAAACCACATAATTTTGCAACAAGGAAACATTACTTCAAAAAACAAACCAGGAACAATTAGAAGGAGTCGGCAGTACGGCTTGCGTTTGTTTACACAACGGCAGTAATTAAAATGAATAATTTGATTTCGAAACAGATCATAAAGAAAGATCCGAGACGGTTGGGCGAAAGTAAGTAGTGTTACGGGCTTTATTTTCTATGTGGGCATATTACTCTTGCTTTGGCTATCTCCTCTGACTGGACTCGAATGTGTGATGCCAAACTATGTGCCACAGTTCATACAAAATCTTCATTGTTGACTTCGTCAATTGCAGACATCTGACGACCGTCAATCCGAGTCCAGAAGTTTTCCCGTTTCAAATGTCTTCGAAGGAAGTCTGCACCACGTGCGACAGGTGCCAATTCGCCCTGACTTCAGTTCTGGAATTGACTTTTGAATTCGTAAACGATTGGTTTCCATACAAAGCTGGGAAACGGCATCAGTTAACAGATCGAACGAATGACCTGCCCGTGCGTGCTGGAAGACAGTTACCCTTTGACACGCGCATTCAATACGATTGACGTAAAAGTTGATGTGCCAGTTTGTCCTGTGGAACAGTCTTGAATGAATCTCACCGTTGTCAATTGTCGAACATCCGGAGTACGTTGATATGATCCGAAATAAGCCGTACCGACTGCCAGAAGAGATCCACCACTTCTGACACCAATATATGTTACGGGCTTTATTTTCTATGTGGGCATATTACTCTTGCTTTGACTTTCTCCTCTGACTGGACTGTCGTTTTACTGCAGTAAAGTTAGTATATTGCCGTAACTGAGGGGTTTCTGCAATAATATTGGATTACAGACATTCAAGCATATTGTTTCTCATTATATTTTTGCTCATTAGTCTGTCGTCTAAGTTTCGTGATATCTCTTCGGTGTGTGTGTGTGTGTGTGTGTGAATGTGTGTGTGTATGTGTATGTGTGTGTGTGTGTGTGGGTGGTGTGCGTGTGTGTGTGTGTGGTGTGTGTGTGTGTGTGTGTGTGTGTGTGTGTGTGTGTAATCAACCCAACATGGTCGATCAGAACTCTTGAACGAAGAACAGAAGTGCTTAAGTATGCAACACAAACTTCTGCAACTCACAAGCAATCGACAAGAATGCCTGAATGACGACTTTTGCATTTATTATCCATGCATACAACATCGTATGATAATTGACGACGAAAAACATAAGGTTCATATATCACGTAGTACATTAGCCTCAACTGTTTGACCTCCACAAGGTCAAGTTAACCGTTACTTTAGCACATTAACTCTTTAGAGTTGTAATATCTAGCACTGTTAGCTTCTTTAGAATAATTACGCAGTGAACGCATTTCAATAGGTTACCATACCTTTAGCTTCTCTCTTAGGAGCCTTATTATTTATTAAATCTCTGGCTAGTTTCTCTTATTTAATTTGGCTGCTCACGGCATCACAGTCTGCCATACTTGAACCTGTTAACTTTAATCTATACACACCGTATTATATTAAATCAGTCTATGCGTTATCCATCGATAAAACGCATACCATATATTCTGGACTCGAACGTCCTTATACTCGTACCTTACATTTACCATTGGCTATTCAAGCCTACACTTCTATCATTTAGTGGGCTAACCACACATAATCTAAAAACACTACTTTATGTCCTAAGGCCACATGTCGACTGTGCGTAACCAAGTCTAACACGTCAGCAAGTAACGTACGCATCGTGTTATGAGTCTGGCTAGAGGCAATACTGCATAGTGCGACCATCTCAAATAAAACCAAACGGAGATGCTGGCAAAACCATGCAGCAGTCCTCAACAAGTAGAGGGAATATTTTGCGGGTTTTTTCCCCACGGAACAGACAACGAAATATTGAAGTAATGGAGACAGATTGTCTGGGCTAAGTTAAATATGGAAGAGAATATAGCAAAGGAATAGAGAAACTTCACAAGCATTAGAAATACACAGAAAAAAAGCAATATTCTCATCATTTAAGCTAGGAAAAACCCGTCCTTGGGTATAGCTACAGACAGCGGTCCGCCAGCCGACATGGTCTAAGCGTATACTATATTTCATGTTGAAAGAGTCGTGAGCAGAGTGAGTTCCATCGGGTGCTTGGAATAGCACTAGTGTTCAATGATTCTGTATACGGAACACGATTAGTGTATTATAATTGTAAAGTCGTACATCCATTTTAATTTCAGTTATATATATATATATATATATATATATATATATATATATATATATATATATATATATATATATATATATATATATATATATATATATATATATATATATATATATATATATATGAAATATTAATTAACTAAAAAGACAATCTGTCCATACACATTATAGAATTTATACTTAAGGTTGTTGATATAATTTATTCTCACTACACTGTTACTGGAGTGCTGGTCGGGATGTGTTCATCACACCCTATCTTTCTGCACAAGAATTCTATTTATTTTTTTGCACTTTATTGGTGTGTCGTATTTGAGTTAAAGTGGTAGAGTATTTTGTCGAGTTGGACAATAGTTTTGCAATCGACAAGGGATAGTGGACTGACAGAGTTATAGATTACACATAGATAAAGTGTAATAGGAGATGGACTTGAGACAACCTGGAGAAGATTTATTAAAATGATTTCTCTCTCCAAGCCTCAACACACTTATACTATCTAAGCACCTCCTGCTCCCACTCTTTTCTCTTAATCATACATAGAGACTATAGTAAAGAGCTAAAAATGTAAATTATGGATGGAAGGGTCGTGAACAGCGCATTAATAAATGAGAAAAATTTATTAAAGAAGAAAAGCATGAAAATAATGCATATCATCTCAAACAACATAAAATTACATCAATAATTATCAATAATCAAATATGCAAATACACACCAACAAACACACAGACCACCAACATAAAACTTGTAGTAACACAGAGAAATAAATAAACAGAATGTCAGTCCGTCCGCTTTCGTGGAACCAAATGTAATAGTTCCAGAAAGTGTCTTACTTGTATATATCCCTCAAGGTGATGGAATAATACAAAATTTTCCTTGTAGGCACTATCCTTGGTGACCCCTAAATGCGCGAGGTAGGCTGGAAGACTCTATTTACCTCTGGTTTACCAAATGAATAAACTGCGTGTCAGTCTGTCCACTTTCGTGGGACCAAAGGCTCTAGCTCCAAGAAGTGTCTTTACGTAAATATATACTCCATGTGTGATGGAATTAACCTGTAAACTTTCCTTGTTAGTGCTAACTGTGGTGCCTCTAATTGCGCGAGGGGGACTGGAAGACGCTGTTCATCTCCGGCTGACCAAATAAACAAACTGAGTGACAGCCTGTCCGCTTTCGTGGGACCAAATGTGCCTGCTCCAGAAAGTGTCTTTACGTAAATATATACTCCATGTGTGATGGAATTAACCTGTAAAACTTTCCTTGTTGGTGCCAACTTTGGTGACCCCTAATTGCGTGAGGGGCTGGAACTCTGTCTATAGATGACTGCTCATAAGGGCGAGGTTTTAAATATCCAGAAATAAATACCCAGAACGAAGTGACTTGAGGACAAAGGGTCCCAAGCGCTCTTATCCGGCGCTAGAATTGGCTTGCGTGCTTAGTATTAAATCTGGTTTGGACTGGCTGGACTGTGATTTGGCTGAGTGCCCCGTTTAGGCACACAAATGCGGGTGATATCAGATTCTGCTATAGACATGCTATGCGGTTTTGATATTCTGGAAGCCCCAATGCTCTGACTGGTAATCCAATAGGCGAGTAGGGAACTACTACTGCATTAGATGATTTCAGATTCAGCGTTGGCTCGTTGCACTGCGTGAGCTTAACTTGGCGTTGACCAAGGGTTTTGGTTCAGGTATTTGGGGTTGACAACTCGTGAATGCTAGGTGTTACTCAGAAACCCTCTAGAACGAAGAGAATGGGACGTTCTTCGCCTGACTGCAATCTTGCTCTAGCGATTCGATATTCCTGAAACCCGAGAAAATGCCAAGAAATAGGCAAAAACATTTAGTTCTGTGTTAATATTTGCCTTATTTCCATAAGGGTCTATCTCGGGCAGGAAAAATCTACGAGTGTGTTTGACTTATTAAAATTCTCAAGTCTTATAGTTTACAAACAACGCTATCCGGGACACCTGCATAGCCTGATTCTTCAGATGTATCGGCGTAATGCGTAATATTATGAACACTACTGCTGTGTTCTAAGGGGCAAAAACCCACAAAGGCTAACAGCAGGTTTTATCTCCCCCTGAAACAGATCAAACTATTACCCAGGCCTCAAAGGGTACCAGCCGCTCGTGATCAAAGACTTAAAGCGACCAGAGAAATTCCCCCTGGTCAGACGGACCACAGGTGCGTTTAGATAACATTACCGCTACGCTGACCGTTGAAGGAATTTAGTACTGAAGGCCAGCCAGAACGTAAACAAACCGCGGGTGGGTCTGAGAAAGAGGGAACAATTTTGACCTTGAAGGTAGAGCCGAAAGAAAAGGAAATATAAAAATGTCGAGGAAACCCGAACATTAAAAAAGAAATAACATATGGAACGGAATGGTAAAATAAATTATCAGTCACTGTGACATGGTGGTTAATTGATTTTTATGTTAAACAGTTTCTCTAACGTGGTGGTTAGGTGATAAAATGTTCCGGGCCATGTCTGTCGTACTTAACTGGCCCGTGACGTTCGTTGATAGTTGTATGTCTGGCCGACGGCCACTGTCTCGATCTTCCTGAGGTAATCTTGGTAGGAAGCTGACACCAAGACTACAGTTCCAGTGGTAGAGCGCTTGTACTTCGACAGCCACCTCCACTGTCACTCAGTTCAATATATTCAGGTAGCTGGCACTAGCGTAGTGCCAGTAACAAACCCTGTAACATGAAGATTAAGGCTTGTCTTAACAAAATATCAATTCTACCAAATGCACAATTTATAATACATTTAACAGAAAAGATTAGGGTCAGCTCCTTCTGACCGACCCAGCACATCTACCTCAATAATGTAACAGTTTATACCAGTTTTAATGTCCTCTTTTCTACTGGCTACAACATATCTACAATTATCTATGATCTTTTTCATAAAATAAGATAGGTGACATGATCCTTGATGATAATGTACAAACTCGCTTTGTTCTACACCTCTTGTAGTTTCATAATATGATGGAGCAACACATAGGCTTTGCATAAGTCTACTAATGACTTATGCACTTACAGTCGTAAAATATCTTCATTTCCCAATTCAAACACCACAATTAATCATATAAATAATTGTTAAAAATGTCTATCTTACCACAGATTCACAGAATAAACACAGGAACGATGACTGGCACAGATTCAGCACTGCTGCTTGCGCGACTAGGAATCTTGTATTGAATTAATATAGTATTTAATTTCTTTACATTAGTACATCGTCCTGACACTGGACAGTTTCTTAGTCAAATGGCGTCCCGCCTATCTAAGTTTTCTATGATATAAAATGCGTTGGCTAATCAGAATCTAACTACTAAGCTTTTCAATTTGAATTTGAAAAATAAAGTCAAAATTACAGCCCAATTTCAAATGTACGTCGGTCACATTTTGGCATTAAAAGTCAAAAACAGACTTGCTTTTGGTCTAACAAGTCTTCCTCTCACTCACTTCTTGACTTTCCACTGCCAAAATATATTTAGTTTTGGGCCATCCCATAATATCTCTCCCTCTTTCTCCCCCCCCCCCCCTCAATCAGATTACATGTACCTTTGCTTGTCTCATTTCACCCAATGCGTCCAAAAGTAACCGTTAGTGAATGCAAGGACGAGCGTATGTTTGTCTGTGTGCACTAACCAAAACAGTATTTTGTCAATAACTTTCTTATTATCTGGGGGATTTTGTATTTTTAAACATATATTTCTCAGGAGAAGATAAGCTATCAAACTAACTAAGTTTCATGGCCCTATACCGGGAAATAAAGAATTCCATATATTTTCCATATGAGTTTCAATTTCTAACATTACATAAACACGCCATCTCTTCCCCGCCTTCGCGTTGTTCAAACCAAACTAACAAGTCTGTGACGTCATAAAATGTACCATTTTGCAAGAAAAGAGGGCTGGGTGTGTGGGTACATGCCAAACTGCATGACTATGGAACGAACAATTTTTGGGTGTAGTGGCGTATTTTTTTCCTCTGCCGCTACCAATATCGCCCGCGTTTGCCTACAATTCTGTGTTTCAATCAACTAGAGTCAAAAGGCGCGGTCTAGAAATACATTTTCCCCTCTCCTCTTTTTGGTCTGAAACAAGGCTTATTCTGTCAAAATTGTTACCAATAGTTCCAAGGTCACTGGCAAACGATAGTACCCTTACACTACGTTTCCGTCTTGCAAAATTCAGCGCGATGACTGGCGTGGGGAAAGAAGACGCGTCACACCTTAACTATTTTTATTTCCACCTTACCCTAAGTTTATACTTACAAATAATAATTTTATCGGTGTATCAATGTAATTTTATCACACACACACACATATATATATATATATATATATATATATATATATATATATATATATATATATATATATATATATATATATATATATATATATATATATATATATATACTGAAGCACATTAAAAACGCACCACTATTATATATAATGATGCCGAGAAGCTGGAAAAAAAATTGTGGGAATGGATTTTCCCCGTGTTTGCCATGAGGTGGAGAGCGAATGGCTGCTGGAATGGAAAGTGCATGATTCAACCCACGGGTTTGTGTACAGACTACATAAAAACAATGAAAGTTACACGTGCATCACGATTCCCAACAGCTATGACCCTGAAAATGTGTACGCGTTGTGGCGGTATACTCGGTATAAAAAAGACCGTTGAGATAAAACACCCAGTACATGTGCTTGAAAAGCCACGACTATCTGAAAACGAACGCCAACGAGCCATTGGTATGTTGGAGACCGGAATGAGCTCGCGGGCCATTGCCAGAAGGATGAATTGCCACCACCGCACTATTGTACGTCTCAATGAACGTTAAGGAACCACTGGCAGTGCTCGGGATAGAATTCGGAGTGGCCAACCACGAGTTACTACCCCTGCGCAAGATCGTCATGTTGTGCTGAGTCACCTAAGGAATCGTTCTCTCCCGGCAAGTCAAACAGCAAGAGCAATAGTGGATAGACGTGGGCAAGTCTCTCGAATGACAGTCATACGACGACTCAGAGATACAGGCCTTACTGCAAGACGACCTTCATCATCTCATCTCAACCCATAACCCGTCATGGGTCGTAGGGGTGCCATGGTGGAAGCATCAGCAGACAGGGTCCTCCACTGCTCTCTATTCTCAGCAATGCGTACAAGTGTGGTGAAACCGTGTCCTGCCCATTCTTTGATGTTATCAGCCCTGGATTTTCTTTGCCTTCATCTTCTCGGTTTACCTTCGACTGTTCCTTGGAGGATTGTTTTCGAGAGGGAGTCATGACGAGTTACATGCCCAAACCAGGCAAGCTTTCGACGTTTCACTATTGACAAAAGTGGTTCTTGGTGGCCTGCATAGGTGTTTATCTTCTCTCTAACATAGACATTTGTTCTGTTCTCTTTATAGCAAATGCGCAAAATTCTTCTATAACATTTATGCTCGAAAGCATGAATCCTTCGCTCCGTATCTGCATTGAGTGTAAGACGACCCTATGTTGGGCCAAACTTGACTCACAGACATCGTCAGCAACGCCTGCAATGGGCAGAGCAACATGTCAGATGGACTAGACTGCAGTGGAATGCTGTCCTATTCACAGACGAGAGCAGATTCAAAATATCCTTTGCTGATGGACGTATGCGGATTTGGCGACGGTGTGGAGAGCGCTTTGCAGATTGCTCTGTTCGTCAGCACAACTGATTTGGAGGTGACAGTATTCACATTTGGGGAGGATTCAGTTTTCACCATCGCTTGCCTCTTCACGTCTTCCGTGGAAATGTTAATGTTGTGACATATCGAGATGAGGTTCTGGATGCATTGGTTGCTCCTGCGTTCACAAATTATCCAGACTTGCAGCTTCTCCAGCAGGATAACGCACGTGTGCACACCGCATGCATTAAGCAGCAATATCTATAGCAGCAGAACATTGTGACGATTGATTGGCCTGCCCTATTACCAGACATGTCCCCTATAGAACATCTGTGGGACGAGCTTGGACGCAGAGGCTACAGGCAAGGTTCTCCAGCTAATCTGCAACAGCTCGAAGCTGCTCTTACACGTGAATGGGACTTGATTCCCCGGAATTTCCTTCAGAGACTTGTGCGTTCCATGCGGAGCCGCTGCCAAGCTTGTTTGCAAGCACACGGTAGACATACCAGATACTGAGGATAGTGTGAATGAATTTTTTTATTGGTTGCATTTTTGGTTTTCTCCCTTGCCTACACAGAATGCAATGAATTTCATAACAATCAAATGTACAAATTAATGACCAGCATGGATTCATTGGAAAATGAATAAAGATTCCAAATATGTAAACTTGTAAACACTTATATTTACATTTCACACTCTGTTCCTGGATTATACAAGTGGTGCGTTTTTAATGTGCTTCAGTATATATATATATATATATATATATATATATATATATATATATATATATATATATATATATATATATATATATATATCTATATATATATATATATATATATATATATATATATATAAATAAAATGTCTTGCTCATATCGTATGCTTTCACACTTATTATAACTGAATCAACTATGATTGTTTAGTTTAAAATAACATGCACCATAAGCAATTAGTTTTAACAAGTTAAAATAGTGATGACATGAAAGTGAATTTTAGAGTTTAATAACATTTCTCGTCATTGAGACGTGGGTTGAGATTTAAATGTAAAATTAAAATTTAATGTCCGTTTGCTGGTGCCTTTTTAAAGCACTTAGCTGGAATGAATGAGTTCTGCAGCTTGGTTTCGTCACTTCTTTTGTAATGATGACATTTCACAGACTGATAGCTTCGTTCGTCGAACGGTCTGATAGTATCACGATCTTTTAAACAAAAAAACAAAAACCGATGCGTCTGCTAAGTACATTTGTGGGCTGCAAATTAACAGGCGCATTTTCTCGCTGCGGACCCACCAATGTTATCCTCTCTGAATAATTAAATTCTTGTTTGAGTATACACAGCGTAACACAGGGAAGATGATTAGAAATCAACAATATTCTTCTGTGTATTACATTGGGAAAATATGTGCTTGGACAGCGCGAAAAGCAATGATTTGCCCGAATTACAAGTAACAAGGTACATCTATCTTACAAAATGATATGATACACTTGATGCACACGTGATGTATTACTGCTCCAGTCGGAGTCTGGGGTCACCTCTGCATTCGGTTTTCTGTACGACTAGCAAGAAACAATCGCCAGCGCTTCTGTAATGGTTTATCAATTTACTATTTTCATATGTTGAGGTTGCCAGCCTCATATATAACCACTTATCAAGAAAAACATGTCAAATTCACATTTGTCGAATAAATTTACACTTACCTCAAAGTAACTAGTGGGAAGACAATCTCGTCGCACAGTTTAGAATGGATACAACACTTTATTAAATGCTTCGAATCCCTTGGTCCGGGAAATTATTGTAATCCTCTTATGGCGGGTGTTCTGCGAATCACTTGGTCTGGAAAATGTTATTAGTCCTTTTATGACGAGTGTTCTGATTCCTCAGGTATCTACAACACTAGTTCTTTCACCTAGTGTCTCGTGAGGTTCTGTTGGGTGAGAGCCAATCATAATTAAGTACATAATGTACCCACGTGAATTTCTGTTGGGAGGGCATAAAATCGTAATTAAGTTTATTTTATTATTCTAATCGTAACCAACCTGCAATGTAAAGAGTATGATTTTATTATGGGTTTCCCCCATTCTCATCTAAACACGATTACTACGTGTCCATATTAGATATTGCCTCTTACGCGTTATTTTTAACAAAACCATCACACTGCGCGACCTGCCCGAATTACCGAATTATTATGTCTGATATATCTCTTTCTGGGTGTAGCAAGATTTGGTACCACTTGCTTTGTTTGTGAAAAAAATGTGTAACGCGACCCACACACAGAGATAAGAGTGCATGGACAACGCGGTGGGTCTTGCTTTGAAGTGACACGTCTAGCCAAAAGTGTAGGAAGGAGCGAATACGTGAAACATGGCCGACCTTAAAAATTTGCATTGGCAGGAAAGAAAATCTAAAGCTACAAGAGAAGGCCTGGTTGAGAGATACTAAAAATGTAATAATTCATATACGGAAATAGATTATGAGTGATGTCTTCTTCTTCTTTGATCCTTAGCCACCGACCGTCAAAGCAGTCAGTGGCCATCACGCCTAGTGGCGACTTGTAGGGCAACAACAAATTGATTCCACTTTGCTCGGTCGGTGGTCATCCTTCGTACAGTGCCCCAACTCTGGTTCATTCTTTGCATCTCAGCCTCCACAGTCCTCCGCCAGGTTGTTTTTGGTCGGCCTCTCTTTCGTTTTCCTTCAGGGGTCCAAAGCATAGCTGTTTTTGTGATGGCATCGGGGTCTCTTCTAAGGACATGGCCAACCCAGCTCCAGCGTCTGCCAGCTATGATGGTGTGCATGTCCTCTTGCCTGATTCGAGTAAGCAGATCTTGGTTGGTGATGGTATTCGGCCAAAAGATTCGGTGAATTTTTCTTATGCATGTTGTGTGAAAAGAGGACAATTTCGACATTTCCTTCTTTGTAACTCTCCAGCATTCCACACCATAGAGAAGCACAGAAAGCACACAACTCTGATATAATCTTAATTTTGTGCTTGTGCTGTATTGAGAGGACTTCCAGATGTTGTTTAGGCTAAAAAAGGCTGTTCTTGCCTTATTCATTCTGATGTTGATGTCTTTGCCTGCACCACCGTCTGGTGTTACTATGCATCCTAGGTATGTGAAGGTGTCTGTCTGTACCAGTTGCTGATTCCTTACTGATATGGGCTCAGGGTTGTTCACACTGAGTGTCATGACCTCTGACTTCTTTAAATTGATGTTCAAGCCCACCTGCTGGCTAAACTTATTAAGTCTATCCGTTTTTTCCTGGATGTGTTGATGTGAATGTGCTAGTAGTGCAATGTCATCTGCATATTCCAGATCTTCCAATAACGAAAATGTAGTCCATCGTATTCCTCTTGGACTGCCCTCTGTTGTCTGGCGCATCACCCAGTCTATGACTGTTAAAAATAGAGTGGTTGATAAGGGGCATCCCTGTCGTACTCCTGTCTTCACCTCAAAGGTTAGGTTGCTCTGCCCAACACTACACGTAAAGGTGGCATACAGGCTTTTTATGATTGCCACTATGCAGCTTGGAATTCCATAAGCCCTCAGTATTTTCCATAAACTGTCCGTATGTATGCTGTCAAAAGCCTTTTCAAAATCAACGAAATTAATGTACAGCTGTCTCTGCCATTCAGAGCACTGCTCTATAATGTTCCTGAGAGTGAATATATGAAGTGATATATAAAAGGATATTATTCAACTGTAAGTTGTTTTAACAATTATTAATATTTTTCATCGTCATCACATCTGCTTAAAGTTAGCTCACAATCTTTAAAAATGTATTATAAATACATACCCAAACGGATTTCGGTAAAACATGGATAGAATTAACGCTTCCTATTGGGAAAATGAAAGATATAAGTGTGTAGTGAAAAGAAGAGGAAACAAGTACAGAAAAAGGACAGATTGCCTCAAACCAAGAGATTAAACGAAAATCTAAGCGGACTTCAGACGCTTTCTCGTACGGGAGAGTCGCCCAAATATAAGGACAGAGCAACCCGTTTAAAAATCACACACACAAAATCCAGACGCCAGAGTGAGAGACTGGAAGACAGTATCTGCAAGAAAAGTTTTTTTCACGCTGCGTGCAGAGCAGATACAGCCTCACTGTGCGCTTATTAATCCTAGAGGGTATGTAAGTTTATTAAAGATATATGTATGACTAATATCATTTTATTTCAAATTTTGTTTACGATTTGATTGTATCAGACATAATAAAAAGAGTATATAGGAAGCCAATGACGCTAACCAGAGATAACCTCCATCGGCATTGTCAGGAAGCAGAACAATTAATTGGTTAGCCAAATATTTTATGGTTTTTCTTGCCTGGAAGCTTACGACATACCAGCAAGTACAGAAGTAACTTGGCATTCATAAGTGGAAGGCAAAGGTTATATCGTAGCCATATATCATAACATGTGATTTATTCATGTATTTTTTTATTTTCTGCACAGTAGACACTATCGTATCATGCTATCTCTGTAACATACTACCATGAATCATCCATTTATACACAAACACTGAAGACATGGTCGCCTCATGAACATCAGGGGTGTGTGAGCTTGTTGGAACAACATGGCCACCTATTACCTTTTGTTCCAGGTTTTATGATCGTTCCTGATCGGGTTCATGATCGAGTTCGTGATCAAGTATAAACTAAAGACTTGAGGACCTTTGATCCTGCTAACTGGAGCCTAGTGGTCAAACAATCTTCTACACCTTAGTCCCCCGTAGTTATAGGGCGGGCTGAAGGAAAGTCTTCCTGATTACCAGTGTGTCTCAGGAACCTCGAACAGACGTGGCGAAATTCAAGATGAGTTTATGTGTATCCAATCCTACAAACACTGTGTGCGGTTTCAATAGCGACTGTCAATGATGGGAAAAGCTAGCGACTAGATAGCAAGAATTATCAAACTACTGTGATGGACTTTATAATTTCATTGGAAGATTCATCAAAGACTTTTTACTATTATTTCTTTTAATTTGTAAATATAAATAATCATACATTTTACCATCTTCCAACACCCATTTCTCATTACAAAGCTAGATAGATGCACAAAATAAATTATGAAATTGTACTCATTTGACTTGGTAAACAGTGACAACAGATATTCCAATAACTGTTAAATTTTGAGTTACTTTTTTCTAATTTAATTATATTATCACGTAGGGTTACTGTAGCGAAAGTGGCGCAGTATACTTCTGAAGCCTAAATCTATTGTCCAGCTCAGAGTATTCACAGCCGTAACTCAATTGTAACACCAGTGTACGTCTCTGGCACTGGGACTTCATACTTTCTGGAGAGAAATTCTACTACTTCTCTACCATCATCATCGCTACACTAGGTTGTTATAATCCCTTAGTTGTACATTACAACCAGACATCTACCGTAAGCGGCTATATCAGTTCCTCGTGCCACAATACCGGAGTCACATCATATGTTATCTTTCAAATGATAGCCTGTTTTAACCCTACCAGACACATTTACCGTTTTGCCGGAATTAGTTTTGCAATCTAGTGGAAGGACAGTTTAATCCATCTATTGCCGGCGAATAGTCAAACAAGTCAAAGTGGCTTTGTTTCCATTCTCGCTAAGCACCAACAGTCACAAAGGAAGATAAACATATCAGACGGGTGGCGGGGAGATAAAGTAGCTGGTGTCAATATGGCAAGGTCAATATAATTTTGATAGCTGCGGGCGAAGGCAAAAGATATGAGCGGATGAGAAGGAAGAGGGTATGGTCGAGTAAAACTTGACCGTGAGGAGTGCAGGAAGAAAAAGTGAACGAAATAACTAAACGCGTATTGTGTTACAAGGAGGAACACAGATTCCAAAACGCCAGTGTTTGGTATGCTTTATTTGCCAAATGTTTATAATTTATGTCTCACGTCGCAAGACGTCTAATATTTATAAGCCTCGGGTTTACCTATATCTCACTAGGCGACATGTGGGGCCAGGAATGGAGCAGTATTTACGATTTGGTCATACCATTTAAGAATAAGGCTTCAACTGATGTAACTTCAGAATTGGTCAGGCAGGTAAGACACGCTTTTGAGAACAAATGAACTGAACATCTAATGTATGTCTACACGTATCTGATTAAACAGGCTATAGCGTTTGTAACAATTAATAATGTTAATCAAGTAATGTACATAGGTAACATAATAATGCAAGTTTAATTTTATGTAAAAGAATATGTGAAGGAAAGATACCTCCAATGTATCATCTTGATTTAACGGCAAGTCATAATAATAAATCCCTAACTGGAAAACAGAACTAAACAACAGCAAATACAACCGGGGTGTAAACAGAGAATGGCGAATTTAGAGATACATAACCCCAAGAAACAATCAACCAGTGACAACAGATATCCCAATAACTGGAAGCCACAGGGAATACGAAATATGGGGAGGGAGAGTATGCAAAACATACCATGGTGAGAGAACGGTAATAAACATAGTTTTAATCAATAACTTCTGGTTTAACTGTGAATGTATGCACGAAGTACCTTACCATGTATTAGGTTGTTTAAATCACTGTTCTGTGTTGTAATTGCGTTAATAGCTTGCTTTATCATTGAGATATTGCTTCTCACCTTTGCGCGAGGCTATAACAAATGTAATAAACGTACCGCCTTTCTCCAGAACTACAATGCCCTAAAGATTTTCCAAACTGCTGAAGATTTCTTTGTCTCCCTTGGGTTTGATAAAATGACCCCTACTTTCTGGAAAAAATCAATACTCGAGAAGCCAAATGATGGTAGGAAATTTGTGTGCCATCCTTCGGCCTGGGACTTCAGCGATAAAGATGATTTCAGGTCAGAATTTTTTCAATGTTTAGCATTCGTTTTTTCAAACAAGAATTTTGTTTTTCCCTTCTTATTGATCTTTTCTTTTTCTGCTTGGATGAAGATACTAGGATGAGATAAATTAATATGGGAAAAATGAGCTAAAGCACAGATTACAAAGATACTGATGTAGGTTGTGTGTGTGTGTGTGTGTTTTTTTTTTTAGAGCGTCATCGTTTCCTCGAGGAAACCAATAGCCAAGGATTCAGACATCCAAAAGCCTCAAGGTTCGCTTGGAGGAAAACATTAGACAATCTTTGAAGGGTCAAGGACTGGACTGAAACTAGGTCAAAAGAAAGACAGCCGATACGATTGCTTGGCTGTCTATCTGTCTCTCTCTCTGGCTAACATCTACACCCCGGGGGTAGATGAGGAACTATTAAATAAATTAAAATATCTGCGTTCTTGATCATTGAGAACAAATGAAATGACGTTACATATTCCTTTGTCGTGGCATAGAGTATTAGTGGAACTATTGAGGATAGCCAACCTTCTAAATCAGCTCCAATGTCCTCCGTGTAGTCCCCGGGACTCATGAGACAAAGACAGAATATAACTATTTATTCCACAAGCATGCCGTACATGACGACTAACATGATGTTGTACATGTGGTTGACAGCCTCATCATGTAAAACTCATGTTGACTACAGAAACCATGATTTGATCAGCTTGTGATCGTTCATGCAGGCTTCATTCATACGGACCAACTTCAGTTGTGGCTACATGTTCCTCACAGTGCATAAAGAAAAAGAGGACTGTCGTGAGTTAGGGTTAGAAGTAGTTTGTTGAGTTATATAGCTCCAATTAAATGCGAGATTTATAGTAGAAAACACAGGTAATGCGCATAAATATGGAGACTGGAATACGATCTATTAAACCTATCTCTCTTCCCAAGCCCCAGAACTCACTTAAGTATTCTTAAGTTTCACCTGCTCTCTCTCTCTCTCTCTCTCTCTCTCTCTCTCTCTCTCTTATTTCTCACTAGCAGACAGAGAAATAGTAAGAGCTTACGAAGTCACTTAATAATAGATATGGATGAAGGCTTTGAACAGCATATTGACCAATACGATAAAATGTATCACAGAAGAAGCTCTGTCGATTGCATATATAACAAAAAATATCCAATTGTCGTAGATTTTTGATAGGGGGATTAAGACTTGGGTTGGTCCCTTTTGAATAGATTTGAATAAGTGATAGCCACAGTGAGAGATGATAATAGAAATAGATTTCAACGAGTGAGATGGTAAAATGTGATAGAGGCTGTCTCTGAAATCGAGAAATCTTCTCTCTTTCAGCCTATCTTCTATGACAGATTTAGATGAGTCAGACTGTCTAAACACATATATATTAAATATATATATCTCCACTCACATGCACACACACATAAGGCGACAGTTAGACGTACAGACGTGGGAAAACTATAACAAATGATTATACAGATATTTTGTGAACGAACTTACCGACACTCTGGAATAAATTTATGTGAAGTTTAATTATCATGCTAAACTTCCGTCACAACATATAAAGTTACATCAAACATATACAAATAGTCATAAAGCCAATGAGTTTCTACAAGAAATGATAGACCCACAGTATGATCCCTTCTCTCGATGTTTAGCCCACAGTCCTGTTAGAAGAAAAGATGATAGCCCAAAGAGTCACGGATACATCTGCTGTAGTCTAATAATTTTCCCTTTTTAGGTATGAACAGACTTTGATAGTAGTAAAGATATACCTGCAATAGCAACAATGCGCATAAATAGAATTACAAAGTGGGTGATCAAATAGTTATCATAAAAACATCACTCAGTCTACTTTCACTCGGTTCTTTCATCAGGGTACCCTGTCATACTCTCTTACCTACAATCGTGCTGTTGTTCGCCGTCTGGCGCAAACTCTAGGACACTTCTCTACAGTGAATCTGTATTCTTTATGATGAAGAGAATCCCAGCTCTGCAGATACAGGTTTCTTCCACTGTTCCGGGGAGCATTCACTTCACCAGTTTATTTTAAGATTACTGTTAAGGTCACTTGAATCAGTTTGGGTAAGAAAGTTTAAAACGGGCTCACAGTGTCAGAATCTCGAGGTTTCCATTACTTGGGGAAAAATGGCAGGTTTGGAACTTCGATCAAGGGTAAAATTCTTGGTCACACCACCAGGTTTCAAAAATATTTCGAAAAAGTGTATCGTTTGTAATACTTTACTTGCCACAAGGGCTGACATGTACTTGATGTTTTTCGCAAGAAGAATAAAATCGGGCGCGATGGGCCCGTTATTTCATTTCACCGTAAAGTTCTTGTAAAGGTTATACACCAAGTCTTTAAGGAAAATGTTTTAGTTCTTCACAGATACTTTTCAGTACTTAAACGCTGGCAAATTGGGTCACCCCAGTTTCACTGAATAAAGAGAAAACAACATATAAAATACTTATACAGATTATTACTTCGGTTATAACTTACATTATAAACTGCAAGCGGAAAGCTTGACTTATCGTTTAAAATTTCCGTGAAATAAGTTATATACATAAAATCTAATCATCATGAATTAGAAATACATACGTATTTCGTCCATACTCAGTGATGAATCTGTGCAGTTATAAGTTAGTTTTTAAAATATTCTCGACTAAGCAGTTAAATTGAATTATTTTATAGCTGCATGAGTTTTTACGCTAGAAATAATAATTTATTCCGCTTTCCACTATAACACGTCGACTAGCGAATATAGCAGACTTATATTTAATTCTTCTGCGCACAAATCTAACTAGAAAAATGAAATAAGCGATTATGATAATAAATATGGAAGCTGCTAGGTCAATCACGCTTGGAAAAATATCCATTTCATATTTGGATTCAAGATGTATTTACGAAGCAGTATAACCAGTTAAAGGAGCAGAAAGCGATAGTTTAAAAAAATGTTAAAGTAAAGGAAACAAAAATATGTTAATAAATGCAAAAATGTGGATAACTTACCCACCACAAAAACATTTATAGAATGTATAATTTCTTTATACACACATTGGGATCTTCACCAGAGCTCATGCGCAGTTCTGAGATCATTCGTGTGTGATCTGTTATGGACCAGAATAGCGCCCATAGTCTTGAAGTTTAGATTTGTGTTTTCCGTTTTGTTTTCCCTCAACACAAGCACTTGTAAATGCCATGCTGGATTTTACACCAATTCCACGTAGTCCTGCATGAGTCCAAGTCACCAAGGATGAAGCCACGCCTGATACTTCTGCGCCTTGAGCTATATGGTTATCGCGGGTTATAAAACGCCCGGCTCAGGAGCGAAAAAGTTATGTTCATTGTTAGCCGTTGCATAGTCCGTTCGGAAATTCGTGCCCACAGAAAGCGTCAATTTTCTCCAAAACTGTTTGTTGTATGGACATGAATTTTCCATGCAGTTAAGATTTTGTGATCAATACATCCACAGCTGTCGCTAAATTTGCAAAACGGCGATTTTCTTTGATCTTCTTGGAACATTTGCCTAAATCTGCCCGTAACATTAATTCTTACAGTAAATCACAACATTTGTCCGACAAGACAGTTCAAAGGCGTGTCCTAAATGTGTGATTGGTTGTTCACGTGATTTTGATACGAGGAATGATGTTCTGATAATGAACCATGATAGCAGTAAATCATCGGGAAGCTATGACACATCGTAACAGTTTATGTGTTTGTTAGTTGGTTTTTATAGCGTGATGCAAATGTTGATGTGTAATTGGCCAGGTATGCGTGTCGATATCACCTGAACAGGGTAATGGTGCGTGAAGGTCTGGGTCACTCACGCTGACAGCATACATGGTCCTTGTACGATGATGATGATGATGTGAGACATGGGTATGCAGACGCGAATGTGTTTAGGATCACATGTGGTATACAATGCACCCAGTCACACTCGTACAAAAGCCAATGATGGTTGTGACTACTGAAAACAGTTCATACATTTATTCACAGCACTAACAGTAGAATCGCACAGGAACAGTCAATATAAGCAGGTTCATGTACATCATGTTATTGAAATCACTGGGTACATGTCAGGCATTCTAAAGCTGGTAAACATTCACATAGGTGGGCATGGTTAATAGTGGTAGGTTCCTTAATGTACAGTTCGTAATGCCGCTTTGGTATCCCTGACTGAACGCGACAGATACCTGAATAACTCCGTCATACAAAGGACGAGCCCATAACTCATGTATCCTATTACGAGGACTGTCGTTTAACGTGGCATAACACGCCAGTTACTTCTTTTCATGCTGTAGAATAGTGGCCATTACACAGGCCTAAATATGACGTCAGCTGTGTAATCTTCATAAACAGGTTGCATCAACCCTGCAATAATGTTTGTATTAATATACCAGCATATATATAACTTCGTCACTGGACTTCTGTTCATGTAAAGACAAATAGTCTTTAATAGCTATCTTGAGCACAAAATATAAGTTCTGCATACAGGATTTGTGAGCTGTCCTCACGGCTAGGCAATCCTTTAACAAATTCTGCCACCGAAAGCATAGTAATGATAAAGTCGGTGTTACCTTGCAAAGAATCATCAGAACACTATAACAACACTGTCGTCTTTCCTGACGTACAGAAATCAATGGGGGGGGGGGGGGGCGGGGGGGAACTGACGACGCAGTAACTTCGAAGATTCTCCTTCCCCAAAATACAATGGACGTTCTCGTCCCAGAAGCCAGGACACCTCTCTCCCTCACGGAAGTCTAATTTTCGCGCTCTCCACTGCGCATGGCACATAGCCCAAAACTGTATACCTCTGACCCTAAAGGTCAACCACAATGAATGAACCAAAAAGAGAAGATAACCCCTAATCAACCTGACATCGCAAAGTTAGGACATAGTTCCCTATCTTTGACCAGGGTGAACAAAAAATGCGACAAATAAATTGACGTGTGAAACTCCGTCAAAAATGACCGCAACAGTGTTATTATAGATTGGCATATGAAATTAGTTTATCACAAAAGAAGGAATGCGATCGACGTGCCTCATTCCAAATCGGACGACTCCAATAAGTTCACAACAGTTATTGGTTGGATAAACTGCAAGCCATGTCGCTGCCAGTAATCTTCTTCTTCCTGTAGCACGTGTTCTTCACATTTAGCTCAGTACTCTGTGCCTATTCGTGAAAGGGCCTCACGAGTCATGTCTTTAACATCGCACATTTTAAAAGTGGTGTTCTGGGTGGCAACTTGCCCTTTAACTCTAGCCCAAACCAGCTCTATTGGGTTAAGGTGAGAATGGTAAGGTGGGAGTCGAAGAGAAACATGACCCTGCTCTTGGATGATTTTATCAATCAGATACACTTTTGTCTTATTTCTCTGTCTCACAAGCTGCAACAACTCTGGTTTTAAATAGCTGTTGTCAGCGAAGATATTTTCATTCACAAGCCACCTCCTGATTTCGTCTTTCGTGCTTGCCGAAGTGGGAGCTTTATCCCCCTGCGCTAGAACATTATGATAGGACGCGTTATCCATCACCAGGCAAGACGGCCTATCTAGAGTCGGGAGGAGTGTATTCACCATCCAATCTAGAAAAATGTGCCCATTCATTTCACTGTGGTAGTCCCTACCATCTACAGACTTTGATTGAAAAATAAGCTCTTCATCACGGACAAGCACATTCTGTCTGCTGCCAGCATGTGCTAATATAATGCGTTGACCTTTGCTGCTGGGAATTTTCCTTCTATGGTCTTCGTCAACAGATTGCCATTCTTTCTCGTTCGTATGATGAGCATTAACCCAAGATTCGTCCAAATACACTATATCATAGCCGTCTTACCTTCTCTCACGAATCTGCCTAAGGTATTTGCTTCGAGCTGCAACCAGATGTGGTTTTTCACATAAAAAATTCCTTCCGCCAGACGTTTTTCTAAAAGTGAAGCCGACACTTCTGACATGTTGCCAAAGAGTTGTTTTTGAGACGTTAATATCGCATTCTGCTTGCAGCCGACTTCTCAGCATGCGGAGAGTAACAAGTTGATTGGCATTAAACATCTTCAAAATCAAACGTCTAATGACATCCTTGTCAAAATCATCAAATATTTTTCTTCCTTCTTTGCTTAACCGCAGCCTCTGTACAATCACCGTCTTGTTGTATCCATCGTCGAAAAGATCTTCTATCCACACCCATGGCCTTTCGTGTTTTCCTACCTGGTTCTTGGATGTCGTGGTATAAACAACCCATCTTAGACTCTCTGCGAAAATGCCTGTACAATATAACAGTTACCTTCTGCAAAGTGATACATTTGCATTTCAGATTCATTGTGCTTTTCATAATTATGCAGTTTAGTTTATTAATATATTATACGTTGGTGTCGTTTTGTTTCGTTGCAGCCAACTCATTGCAGTTAGCATACGCCGCTGAAATAATTACTCGCGACTGTGTACAATAGGTGCCCACACGTGCGGACATGTAGTCACTACACTAATTTGAAAAAATATATTGAATAGCACATTTCATCGCTTGTGCTGTGCTGTAACAAAAATTAAGTGCGCAATTTTTGAACGGATCTTGTAACTTTCCTGTAGAACTAATAAAAATTAACCCAGACAACGGTAAGAGTTTTTTTTATATAACTTAAAGAAGAAAATTCGAACATGACATGAGTTTTGTAAGGGCAAAAAATATATTAATAACTGCATTGATATCAGTAGGGCACGTAGCAAAGTTCAATAACATCCGTCAAGGGGTTGCAAAGTTACAACGTTCAATGTGTGGGCACGAATTTCCGAAAGGAATATAGAAGGTGTGAAACGATTCACACGTACGTAGTTGGCAGAAGTATTCTTCAAAGACACGAGGACAGGGGAGGTTATAATTTTAAGTAGATTATTTTGTAGTGATATTCCATTAGTCTTCTGTAGATTTAAAATTTGTTTCAGCGTGGTCCGAGTCTTGTGTTTTATAGATTAGCTTATTCTGTGTTAACGAAGAGATTTGGACATGAAGATTATAATGCATTTTAATGTTATAGATTTCTGGAAGGAATGTGGATAGATTTTATTCATGGTGTCAGTAGCCATAATTTCACTGATGTAGAAATATAGTAGGCACGTATTTCATACATGGAATCGCACAAAAATACAATCAATTACTGAAATAGAGATAGACATAGCTTTACAACAAGATGGCTTTTGGGGGCCAGCATGGGCATTTTGAAATACCACGTGGTTGGACAATTGTGTTAATCTATTTAATGTTTGGTGGCTAAACACTTGCATGACACCAGACTGATTGATTTTAACCACTTTGAGCTGATTATAAGATGTCTTACTTTAGTAATACTAGACTAATGAAATTGTCTTCATTCGTGCAAAGATAGTTTATTGTAGTGAGACTCTAAGAAGGTTACTGTATACTTTTATTATGTTACGTTGTGCCCGACGGAACTGTTTCCACTGACAGGAGAACGGGCGAAGGCAAACCACCGGTCCTTTAAAACAAACAGCTTCAGCAGATAGGGCTAGTGATCCTTGGTTTGTACCCTATCTAAGGAGAAGGTACAACTCAATTCAAACTACCGCTGTCTTGCGGGAATATCCATTTACAGGAACAAATTCGAGAGTAAACCCTGATGATAAATCTGGAGTCGGAGTCCCTAAGGCAGTCTAATGTTGATTCAACATTATTCTTGCAACTCCTGCGCTGTTGCTGGTACCAAACTGTATCGGCTACTGCCTTTCATTTGGATCTACCGGCTGCTTGGAGAAGGGGAGCATGCTGTATAAGCATCGGCTTTATTTCCATATAACTGTGCCTAAGCTCGCGCCCTGGAGATGAGGATTCCCAGCTTCACCCTCTGGTGTCAGCACAACACGGGAAATAGCAGTTACCGGTTATAAGTATCATTCCTAATTGGCGCAGGGAATGACGGTAGGGGTTACGTCCAACAGTGTGATCTCACTAGACAGCTACCGCCCGCTTCAAGCTGGGCAGCATCCAATCAATTAGGTGTTGTACCACCACTGTCTGTTTTCCTCATGTTGGTACACGGGGATTAGGGTCGAACCGAACAGTGGCTAGAAAATTTCGCTGCAGGTACTAAATACAACAAAAAATAATAAAAAGAGACCATCAGACTGGGATGTTGGAACGTCCAGACTATGTCGACTATTCGAAAACCTGCAGGACATAAACGATGTCATGAATACAACCATAACACTGGTATACACACATTTTGGTGCCTTAAATTGTATAGCTGTTCTTGGGTAATTTTGGGTTGCTGATTCCAAAAATGTAATCAGATGTTTTCTATCAGCTCTAGTTTTTGAGATAACTAAGAATGACCATGTGGCAGTGTAGGAGTATAGTAGGAAGCTCGTGATAGTGGTAGTAGGTGGACGAAACTTTGATGGCCGTTAGTTAATCTGAGTTTTTACAAACTAACAACAGGTTCTTGATAGTGGTAGTAGGTAGAGGAAACTTTGATGGCCGTTAGTTAATCTAAGCTTTTACAAACCAACAACAGGTTCTTGATAGTGGTAGTAGGTAGAAGAAACTTTGATGGCCGTTAGTTAATCTAAGCTTTTACAAACCAGCAACAGGTTCTCACATCACATGATTGATTTAAATCAGTAACGATTATACGTTTCAAGATGTTTATTTCAGTATGGGATATCTTGTGAAGTAATATGACTGAGAACATCGACTGGTACTCAAAATACATTCAGTCAGACTCAAAAGATACACTTGTTCTTCAAGTCTTGGGCGGATGTTATTCCTTTCTTAATCGTTGACCGGAAACTAACTAATGATTGGTCTTTTGGTCAACAGTCAGTTAATTTAATCTCTAAACCAACTAACTACAAAATCTCTCTACCAAATTTATTATTACCAAGGGACGTTGACCAATCGTAGTTCCAGTTTATGGACTTTCCGGTATATCTTGTATGAAAATCCACACAAGATTTAATGACATCATGGACTCATGAGTAACATGACAAATGATGTCATTGGTTTGTGACTAGTGTGAGTATTAACTAGCCTATACATGTACATAGTGTATCTGACTTGCTAAAGTACTTTCTATCCTAAGGGTGGCGTAGTAGGCCACACGGCTACATACGCCCAGGGGCCACCAAAGGGTATCCCGTAGGGAGACACTTTTGTCCCTAAAAACAAATGGCTAATCCCTAAAATGTGGGGTTCAGGTATCCCACCAGAAATCATGTCTGAAGGAATACTACAAACAATGGATGGGAATAATGGATGAAACAATATCATGAACATTTCACGAAGTAATTATGAAGGGGTAGGGACTGATGGACATAGTCAAGGGGCACATGGAAGGACAGGGGAGGATATGGTATGAACAACTAGCACTAATAATGAGCAAAAATATAACAGTACTGGAACAAATATCAACCAACTAGCCAACCGCTTTTATGGTTGATAGTTATCAATATCTCTCAAACATATGTGAATTATAAAACATGATAGAACATGAGAAGCGAGTTAACGTCGCAAATGAAAACTGAGAAAGAAAGAAGAAAAAAATGGTGGGTGCCCATAAAATATGGCGGACGCCCAAAATGGCGGATGTACAACATGGCCGTCATAATGAAAATAAACCACAAAACTCGGTGGTAATACAAAAGGCAAAACATTAAGTAAATCATGAAAATATCGTAAACATAATAGCAATAAATGGGCATGAACGTAAAATAAAGTCAATGGGGATGGTCATCAATGGGCATGGATAAGTAACTATGTAATGGAGATGGGTAACCGATTTAAACATATCTAATAAATCTAATAATAAAAACTACAGAACGTTGAAAGTTTCAATTATTTAGGCAGTAAAATGACTCAGGATGGTGACACAACAAGAGAAATCCATACTAGAATTGCTTTGGCAGCTAGCGCCTTCAATAGATTATCTAACATTTGGAAATTACGATCATTGAATATACATGCCAAGCTTCGTCTGTTTAATTCAAATGTTATCTCAGTGGTAACATACGGCTGTGAGAGTTGGAAAATAACAAAATCATTGGAGAACAAGCTGAATACATTCGAGAACAAATGTCTTAGAAAACTCATGAACATCAGTTGGAAAGAATTCAAGACTAATCGACAAATAAGAGAAGACTCTAGGCAGAAATATGTCTCCGACTATATAAGGAAACGACGATGGTCATATATCGGTCATGTCCTACGAATGCAAAACAACAGAATACCACTACAGGCGCTCACTTGGGTTCCTGAGGGTAAGAGGAAAAAAGGAAGACCAAAAGAAACACTCAGAAGAACAATAATAGGAGAAGGAAGAACGTTGGGTCTAAATAATGTGCAAGAGCTAAGAGGAGTGGCGTCACAACGAACAACCTGGAGAGCACTGGTTTCTGACTTATGCGCCGTGTTTGGTGCTTAAAGAATTTATTATTATTATTATTATTAATAATAATTCGGGTTAAATAACTGAAAACTCGAACTAGAGGAACAATCATAAAGGCATGCAATATGTGACTACGATTTTACATTTTATAAAAAAAACCAATATTAGTGGTAGATGAAATGGAAAGTAGTGAAACATGGAAACAAAAATGAAATCATCAAGACATGGATGATATCTACATGAGGGGCATGTGAAATGATAAAAAACACGTAATAAAATCTTTACTCATTAAAAAAAATGCTGAGTAGGTGTATCGCCATCATCAGCGGCCTGAGGAATGTCATAAGAGTCACGGTCCAGGTACTAGGAGAATCAATAAAGTCTGTGGACGGTTCAAGTAGAGCAGCAACATGCCGGAGGAAACGTGATTCGGGAAAAGAGGAGTCTTCAAACATGTCCATACTGGCTGAATGATTAGCATCAGGAAGAAATCACAATGATAAGACATGGAGGTAGCATACGAAACGTTCACACGAGAGGTGTAGGGATTGGTCAGTTCATCATGCGGAGTTTAGACCAAATATGCGTGAGTGGTGGAAGGAAGAATCATGGCTCCGTATGTATTAGAGATGACCGCTGCAAGGAGCTGGAAACATCTGATATAACATCTGGAAGGAGGCAAAAGTTCAAGGAAACATGGAGTAAACGGTTGAAGGAATCAATGAGTGCTATGGTCGTGGGTGATGGTATTGGCATCAAAATCGAGGCGGAGGTAATATGTCTTTCTTTTCGTCGGGGAAGACAAATGTCTGGCTGGAAACGGATGAAGGAATCAATGAGGGATGCTATGTCGTGGGAACTGGAATGCGGGATGTACGGAACTTGGCAAGTCTGATGGAAGTGACGAAGTCGGGGGGAGACATGAGGGGACGGTGAGCAGTGGGCTGAAGGAGGTATTTGGGAAGGGGAGCAGAATCACAGGAGGAAAGGATGGTGTGTCGTTTGGTGGGAAAACGAGTAGGTGTGAAGGAATATCAGATTCCATGTCGGACATCAGGGCAGGGTGGAATCTACATAAGAAGTAAGGGAAGGAAACCAATCAGAAGAAGTAAGAGCGGGGTTAGAGGAGAGGTGTACAGGGGGAGGAGGAGAGGTATGTGTCGTAGCATCAGCTGAGGAGGGAGCGACTGCATGATCGTGCAGACCCATGGTGTGGGTGGGTACCGGATGAACGGGGGGGGGGGGGGGAACACTAGAAGCAGGAGACAATCTAGCTGCTCGAAAACGAACACGTGCATCCAGTTCCGGTAGTGGTATATCACTTTCAGGGGTGGAACTAGAACGGTATCGTCTACATCTATTCTTCATCATGGGACTATCAACGACCTTACGGACTGTACGGGACCTTAGGTTGTGAACATCTTCACCAGGGAGGGAATCAAGATCAGAAGAGGAGGATTATGTATCAGGAAAAAGACCTAATGGAGAAGGAACAGGAAAAGGAGAGGATGAAGTAACTGTTGGGGGAGGTTGAGGTGGATCACCGGACAAGGAAGAGGAAGAAGGAGAAGAAGAAGGGAGAAGAGAAGAAGTAGAGGAAAAATTGTAGTGAAGGGTAGCCTAATGAAGGGGACGGCTGGACTGTGGGAGTGTGATAGCGCAGGGGCGTTGCTTGTCTTTCCTAAGTTGGGTTGCATGGGCTTTAGTATGGTGTTGAGTCTCTTCATTCCAGACATCAAATTGAACTGGAGAATTTTGAGACACAATCTTATAGCCTGGTATCCAATAATGGTCCAGTTTGCCACTGCGAGCATTCTTTTTAAACGAAACAAGGTCTCCAGGGGCGAAGGATGGCATACGAGACCTTTTATCTGTAACTCGCTGGTGCTTTTTAAAAGCCTTTGTGATGTTGTAGTGGACCATCTGGTGGGCTAGACACTTATTGCGGAGGATAATTTCTATGGGATCATCACCCATATATCTCCTTTGAAAAGTGAGAAAGTTATCCATTGGTAACCGCGGTTCTCGACCATACAACAAATAAAAGGGCGAGAAACCAGTGGTGTCGTTCACGTTAACGCGCAAAGCTTCAAGAGCTTGGGGAAGGTAGTAATCCCAGTACTGTGTGTTATCAGCAGTGAACATTGAAATGATGTCATGTAAAGTTTTATGCATTCTTTCGTTACGGCCGTTTGACTGGGGCCTATAGAAACTAGTCATCTTATGAGTGATGTTCAATCTAGCAAGGGTAGAAGAGAAGGGCTTGCCAGTGAACTGTTTACCATTATCGGAAAGGACAGACTTAGGATATCCATGTCGAGGAACGAACTCTGTAAGGAAGATGTTAGTAACGTTCTCAGAGCAAGAACCACGGAGAGGAAAACATTCTGGCCAGACAGAATACATGTCAACAAAGTGAAGAACATGTGTATTGCCAGACTGAGAAGTAGGATAAGGCCCGGAAATATCAACACTGACGTATTCCATGGGGTAATGTGTCAGAGACATTTGTTGCGTAGGAACACGCAGAGGACGCATGTTGCGTTCCTTGCATGTTCTACAAGAATCAACATACAGAGCAACGTTCTTATAAAGAGTGGGCCAGAAGTAGCGACGGCGAATGATATCACGAGTTTTGTCTCGGCCCATGTGACCATTGTCATCATGAAATGCACGGAGCACACGGGGAACTAGTTGAGAAGGAAGACATACACGTAAATCATCTGGTTTCTTAGGATCAATCCAGTGGAGGACATTTGTTGAAGGGAGTAAGATATAATTGGGATGTAACTTAGGATCACTTTGAAGCTGAGTTCGTATTTTCTAAAGCTCAGCATCCTTAAGTTGTTCCTGTAAGGTGAAGGAAGAATGAAGAAACTCATCAGAAGAGCTAGAAGAAGAAACACCAGGAGAAGAGAGAACAGGAGGTGGACGGTTAGTATTTATAACCAAAATCTCCTTAGCATTGTCATCCAAATCTGATGATGCTTTGGGGTCTGGCGGAAAAGAATAAGAGACATCCGTACATGCTTCATACGGCTTCCTTGAGAGGAGGTCAGTAACAGTATTATGTTCACCTGCGATATGTTCAATAGTGACATCGTAACTCTGTAAATTCAGAGCCCATGTCTGCAGTTTGCGAGGTTGTTCAGAAGTCTTAGACAGCCATGTAAGGAGAGGTTTATGGTCAGTCCTAATCAACACTTTAGTACCTCGAAGGTAAAAATCAAGCTTTTGAAGCGCATAGTGAATGGCGAATGCTTCCTTTTCAGTTACTGTCCATCGCTGTTTAGGCCGACTGAGTGAGTGAGAAAGAAAAGCAATAGGAATCTCATTAGGGTCATTGTGAAAAACAGGAGGAGCATTAGAAACGTTGGATTGAACTAAACAAGCACCAACTGCTCGATAAGAGGCATCAGTGTATAAGATCATTGGACGTGTGGTATCAGGGTATGCCAACCGAGGAATGTCAGAAAGAGCTGATTTAAGGTAGTTGAAAGCTTGTTGGCATGCCCCAGTCCAATGAAAACGAGCATATTTCTTGGTAAGAGAGATAAGAGGTTCAGCAGCTCGAGAGAAATTAGGGATGTGTTTTCGATAGTAGGAACAAGAACCAAGAAAACCACGAACATGGCGGACAGAGGTAGGGGGAGACATATCTCGGATAGCTTGAATCTTAGCATCATCCGGACGGACGCCATCGTGGTTGATGATGAAGCCTAAATACTTGGCTTCGGTCCGAAGGAACGAGCATTTGCTCAGCTTGAGCATTACATTATGTGTTCTCAAACGAGTGAAAACTTTCTCAACATGGAGCAAATGATCCTCAAGGGTTCCCGGAGTGTGGATCAGAATGTCATCAATATAAGCCAGGGCGTAAGACTGCATGCCCTTCATTACCTCGTCCATAAGGGACATATATGTAGCAGGGCTGTTCTTTATGCCGAAAGGCATAACATTCCACGCGTAACCCCAATGTTTGTAGAAAATGAGGACTTGATCTTAGCTTCTGAAGACATTGGTATGCACCAAAATCCTGAACGGGCATCAATGGTAGTAAACCACTTGGATTTTCCAATCGTGGACAAGATATCATCAACCCTTGGAAGAGGGTATGAGATGGTCTTGGTGATGGCATTCAGTGCACGGTAATCACAACAGAAGCGATGTGAACCGTCCTTCTTGGTGACTATCACGATTGGAGAGGACCATGAGGATCTTGACCGTTCGATAATGCCTGCTGCCAACATTTCTGTAATGGATTTTTCCACTATCTCCCGGTTCTTTAATGGAGTGTGGTATGGTTTTAAAGACACAGGCACTTCGGTAGTAGTATCAATGGTCATCTCAACGGTATGAGTTTTCTTCATTTCCATATCAGAGAGTGCAAAAATATCACTATGCTTTCGCACAAACTGACTAATGCGTGCTAATGGAGAGGCAATCGGTATTTGCTCTAACAACTGAGCTATTCTCACAGACGATGCAGAGGAGGTGGAGGCAGGAGTAAGATGTGGAAGGAGAGGTGGAGGAGAAGATGTCGTTTCCTTCATCCAATGTGACGGAGGGGGTGGCGTAGAAAATGTAGGAGAGGAAGATAAGTAGTGCTGAGGAGGGTAGTTACCATGTGGTAAACGCGCATGTGTAACAGCACTAATGGTATTCAAACTCCAAGGAGAAGACTTCTTGAAGGAAGAAGATCGTCTATCATTCCCCAGGGGAGGACAGATATGCAGACGGGAGGGAGCATTGAGAGAACATGTATGGGGGGTTGGGAGTTTAGAAGACAGTTGAGAGTGGTTGGTGACACGGGCAACAATAGTACCTCTGGGTATTGTAAGAGGTTTTCCTGAAGAATTTAGGAGCATAAGGGG
This sequence comes from Oreohelix idahoensis, assembly GCA_024509875.1. Taxonomy (NCBI): domain Eukaryota; kingdom Metazoa; phylum Mollusca; class Gastropoda; order Stylommatophora; family Oreohelicidae; genus Oreohelix; species Oreohelix idahoensis. Next base: position 100,937 of record JAMPIV010006812.1, on the reverse strand, counting down.
AAAGTCACGTGACGTGGACACAGTGACAATGCCATCGATGACATGGATACAGGGATCATCAATGATATCGGAGTCAGGCAGAGGTTCCACGTAAACAGAATGACCTGAGGGTATATAGTCGGACCGTTTGACCTGACCAGTAATGATAGTAAAACAATGAGGTTTTAATGTAACAGGGGCAATAACTCTAACAAGAGATGCAATGTGAATATCATCCTGAAGAGGGATGTATTCATTACTGACACGGATCTGTTTCAAGTCAAAGTAAATGCGCACTTTGTGATGAAGAAAGAAGTCACGACCAAGAATGAAATTCCTAGTCATCCCACTAGCAACAACAAAAGGATGCGCAAGAGATTGAGATCCAATCTGGAGGCGAATGATAGCCGTTCCAATAGAACGCAAAGGTTGTCCAGTGACATAAGTTAAAGAAGTGGAAGAAGGAAAGAATTTGACGTGTTTGCGGATCTGGCGAAATAACTGTTCTCTTATCAAACTAACAGTAGCACCAGTATCCACAAGAGCGCGATAATTCTTTTTATTAATGGATATTAGACAAGAAGAAGGGCCAGGAGTGACCGAAGGAGGAGAGATATAAGAGATGGAAGTCGGAGAGGCCGAAGAAGAGAAAGAAAAAATTTTCGAACTATCACAAGACTTGTGAAAGTGACGAAATGTGTTTGCTTTGCGAGAGGATCTAGTGCCCAAAAGAGGTGGGTTAAAGCCACACGACGCGATCCTATCTACCGAGTGGCGGAATGGTTTCCCTGGCCCATAAGAGGCGGGGGGTGGAACTGTCCACGGTTGAATGAACGTGGAGGGACACGAGGTGGTTGCATGGGGTTGGATGGTAACTGTCGTTATTTTTTCTGAGAGAGTTCTGATGGATATTGGTCCTTTTAGAGTGTAGAATGATAGTGAAGGCTCTGTGAGAATAAGGATTTAGGAAAGTGAGGTAGTAGGTTCACAAGGGCTGGGGAAGAGTAAGGACAGTCTCTTATTACGACAATATTTGTCTCTAAAAACTATTCCTACCTCTCTTCTGAACATACAGTTGTTTGTCAGTTCCAGTCGCTCATGCGCACACACCGATTTGGTGATTCTGACGCACAACGTACATGAATACACACTACGATAACAACATATGGGAAATGTTTGGGTTTTGGGCCAGCCGATACCAAATGCTAAAAAAGTTTTTAATACTTTTATTATCATAAAATCAAGTCACAAGTAAGTATCAATTTACAGTCAGAAATCATGGATTACAAAATACAAAATGACAGGGGGGGAGGGGGGGGTTTGAGGAGAAGTATCCAATGCACCTTTTCCCGCTTGTATTTACTAACAGAAAAGACCCGGTCCCAAGGACGAGAAGGGGGGGGGGTGTGATGATCAGAGATAGGCAATTTAACCCTATGGTAAATTTATTACTCTGAATCAAGGGGGTTACAGTAATAAGGGGTAAAGGAACAGCTAGGGGTCATCAAATGTTTTCCGTTAATCAACCAATTTTCCCGATAGGGGGGAATGCTCACAGTTAAATAATCCCGCTAGGAGAAATCCCGTACAATTAATACAGTACACCTTAATACTAGGTTGAACTAATTATAAGGGTAAAAAGATTAAATCTCCTTTTTCATAAAAAAAACACGCTTGGCTGGCCAGAACACAGTCACACACACACAGACTTACCAAATGGTGCATTCTGGCACTTCATAGGAAATACCTAAAAAAGCAGCACTAAACATTGGCTTAGGTAAATGTATTTTCTTCCGTGTACAGCCCCAGATTAGCGGGTTGTTGAAGTTAACAAAGTGTCCCGAAATCGCTGGACGTTGAAGTTTAACGGCACTGTTTGTTTATTAGATAAAGTTCCTAAAGAATGGCACAGGCACTTGGCTAGGTGTGAGGAATGGTGTGGTGTCTAAGATTGGCACAGCTGGTGGAGATAACTTTCTTTTGCAGTAATGTCACAAACTACAAAACACTGAGGTAAGTTCTTCAGGGGGTGGTAAAATCCAATGATTATGCTTGACAGACAGTGTCAGGGAAATCTATGTTCTTCTTCACAAATAGAGCAGTGAGTAAAATATTGCTACTGTTGACTGTTCTTCTTCCAGTTTGATAACTATAAAACGACTTTATGAATTTGGATTTTAAAATAGTCTTTGGGTTTGCTTTGTTTCTGTATACTTCAGATAGCTGAATCCCAACAGGATCGCCACAAAGATTAAATTTCAAATATGTTCATAAGTCACTGGAGTAATCGAACTGAGTCGGCAAGACTCTAGATATATATTATTGCTGCGTAATGGCTGCTTAAATGATGTTTCATTGCTGCTAAATTGCTGGGATGCGAGGTTCAAAAGATCATTCTGGATGCAATAGAAAAAACATGAAATACAAAAAAATCATATAAAAATCTAACGTGCGATACATTTTCAGTTTAACTATTTTCTGCACTCGCGTCTTCAATTAATAAAGCAAGAAAAAACTCCCCGTGAGGTTAATAGTTGAAAGCTCATCTATTTATACTGAACCACACTGTATTAAAGTTATAATTCCCTAAAGCGGCTATTGTATTAGGAAATAAATTTATAGATGTAACATTTAGTTGGCACTAGAACTTTCAAGATGGGCTTATTTAATACGGTTAAATTTACACCACAATCCCGTGAACTAAATATGAAATAACTAGACCACTGATAAGGGTGGATTTGCGCTGAAGTGGTAACTTGCCACCCTTATCGACACCTGGTATTAAAGTGCAAGATGTAGGTGTCTTCTCTGATTTAAGATGTTGCTGTGTATGTGGTAGTGGAACAGTTCACAGGGTTATCACACAGGCAACATGACGTGTAGAGTCATAGAAAGGGTAACTTCGTTGTATAAGTTTCTTCCATTTATTGCACGCCACAAAACAGTCATGATACTTATGACATCAACATAGTTAACGAGTTCAGCAAGATGATATGGCACATTGAAAACAATTTCTGTAGTCAGCAATGACAGCTGTTGTATATATGCGTCATAAGACATCACAGTTCAATAGATTCAGAAATTCATAAATCATAGAGTTCTAGTTCGTGAAGCTGTATAAATAATAATAATTTCTATAACTTCTGCAACAGTGTCAGCTACAGATCTTCAATGTTCATAAACCATAATAAATGCTCCCATTCTGATGCTAGCAGATCAGTTGTATACAATAAGTCCGTTCACTGTCTGCACGTGAATAGCATACATGGGCTACAGGTCAGCTCGACCTTTATAATGTTCCTAAGTCTAACCATCTGACTTGGACGTGATCTCTGATATAACGAATCCTGGCACACAGACAATAGTCTTGTTGGTCTAGAGCGACCCATATATATTTAACTAGTTCAGGTATAAAGATACCGGTGACTTAATCCTAGTCAAAGTACCTCTCCATTTTGCATCACGCAGGCGAGCAAATAGGCGACAAAATGACGAACCTCTAGATGATAGCATAAAGTTCGATACAAGAGGAATTACCTTATTTCGGAAAATCAACCATGAACATATGCCTCCAGGCAGGCTTGAATAATACGGGAAATAGTCTAGTTAGCTAACTAACTCACAACGACACTGTATTTCCCTCAGAAAATCACAAGACGCAGTTGCGTCTGCTCGCTTCTTAAACCATTTCTCAACTGCCCCAACTGGGCGGAACACACAGAACGAACTCCCAGCTTTTGACATGCGCAGAACGACAATCTCTGAGTTGCCGTTCACAATAAGACGATTCTAAGAACATTCGAGATAAAAGTCTTACACAGTCGCGCCTTTTATGGTCATGAAAAGAAGCGTTAAGAAAGGTTTCAGACATCTACCATAGTTGACTGGTACTACCAAATAAGGAGATGTGGTCACGCTTCGTTCAAGAAATTATAGACCGAACGTGTCTCTATACAAGAGAAGGCAACTCCTAAAAAATTGTAGTTTCGATAACTCGGATTATGTCCCTTTGACCATAGAAAACATAATACACACTTCAGTCAAAAAATGATCATACATATCAAAAAATGTTTATACAAACGAAAAAATAATAATGATCCGTGCGTAACATTACCGCACCCTCCCTGGAAAAAAAAAATGAAACATTTTTTTTTTTAAATCCTGGAGCCGGAAAAAATCTAGGCTCCTAACGCACGTATGATGCGTGGATATATACCTAACAAATTAGCTCAACGCATGGAGCGACACTGAGATCATATCTCAGATCCTTAGAGAAAAAATTTATCTAAGTATACGCTGATATATTCCAGGAAGGTGCCACCAACACACGCCACAATGATGGCAACAACATAATGACAATCAAATTATTCTCATACCAATATATGAAATTAAATATATTATGTGTTATCATACAATGTGTTGCAAATAGCGGTGTAATTTACTAATATACCGCACTATATTATTACATTATATAAAGTAACAGTAATTAATAAGTAATACATGTGTTGATCTTCGGTGACATAAAACATTCAATAGAAGAAGATGTGGACATCATCCGCTCCCAATGTAGGACAGGACTTGATATCCTCAAAGTTCCACAATGGACATAAACTCGCAGACTTCAATGATGTGCTGCGAAAATATCAATAACACAAATCTTAAAGACAACTGGTAAATTTCTTAATACAATCCTGAAAATAATTTATTTAAATGTGGCCGAGTGATCTTTTGGCCCGTATATCACTAACTAAGCCTTCTTAGATAATTACATGGTACAATGTTATAAATTTCCCTCAAAAAAAAAAAGTGAGACAAAATCTACTAACATGTCATTATAACATTGGACTGTATATCAGGAAATATATATATATGACAGAAGAATCATGTGGAATCGTGTGGACATCTGGACAGAATGTCTGCCATTACATTATCCGAACCACGGATAGCTCGAACCGAGAAATGAAATGGTTGAAGAGCTATGGCATAACGAGTGGACCTCGAGCTCTTCAAGTTTTTGCTCTGAATAGCAGTAAGCGCTTTCTGGTCGGTTTCCACAATGAAATGTGCGCCTAGAAGAAATCTTTGTAACTTCAGAATAGACCATACCATAGCCAATAACTCACGGTCTAAAACCGAGTAATTCTTTTCTGCAGCGTTTAATTTCCTAGAGATATACATCACCGGATGCAAAGTATCAGAATACTCCTGCATTAGTGCTGCCCCAATCCCAGTTGACGAGGCGTCACTTCGAAGAACAAAAGTCTTCTCAATAGTAGGTAACTTAAGAATAGGTGGAGATGAAAATAGGGCTTTAACCTGGTCCAATGAGGATTGACATTCTTTAGACCAGCGGATCAGATTAGGCGACCCTTTCTTCAATAAAGTAGAAAGCGGTGCCATAATGGAGGACAGATTCGGAATGAATCGTCCGTAGAATTGAATCAAACCTAATAGACTCCTTACTTGTTTCTTCGTCTTAGGGACCGAAATGTTAAGTATTTTTGAAACATTGTGGTCCTCTGTCTTTAAAAGACCATGACCAACCCGATGACCTAGGAAAGAAATCTCGCTAAATCCTATAAAGGCTTTAGAGGGTTTTGCAGTCAAGTTATACTCGCGAAGAGTAGACAGTAATTCGTATAAACCCAAATAGTGATCTTCCCAAGAATCACTGAATAGACAGATATCATCTAGGTATGCTATGACATCTGTACGATATGCGAGAATTCGCCGCATCATGCGTACGAATGTAGCAGGGGCGTTCATAAGACCAAAAGGCATGAAATTCCATTGGAATAAACCCCTAGGTGTAGAAAAAGCTGTAAAAGGTTTGGCACGTTCAGTTAGCGGGACTTGCCAATAACCTTTAGACAAATCTAGTTTGGTAAAGAATCTAGAATTAGAAAGTTTATTGAGTAGCTCTTCTAATGAAGGCATAGGTTCAGCATCGAACTTCGTAACTTGGTTCAATTTGCGATAATCTACGCAAATGCGAATGTTATTATCCTTCTTTCGAACAATAACCATAGACGAAGAGTATGCTGAAGTGGATGGTTCAATGATTTCCAAACGTATCATTTCATCCAACTCTTTTTCGACTTGAGACTGGAAATGGATAGGTATTGGATATGGTCTGACTCTGATAGGATTGTGATCAGTTAGCACAATGTCATGTTCAATGACATGTGTGTGTCCCGGGATGTCTGTAAGAACATCCTGAAATGTTTGCAACATCGAAGAAACTTGTCGATGTTCCTCAGCGGAAAGATTTGGAGAAACGGTCACGTTTTTCCAAGATTCCGTAGAATAAAGTGGGACCATAGAAAGAGGAAGATTGACATCAGAAAAAGTAGTTTCCTCATCCTGTATAACTGACAGAGATGAGTACTGACCATGAGTTGCTTGTGAATTGTCCGTAGCCTGGAAAATAGGCTGCAAATAGTCAGGTCTGTCATAAAATTCCGTGAGCATATTTATGTGGAAAGTTTTATGCTTTCCATCAATATCGACAACATAGTCAACATCAGAAATTTTGGAGACTATTGCATATGGACCTTTCCATGCAATTAGAAGTCTGTTCTCCCTTGAAGGAAGTAGAACGAGAGCTTTGTCACCTGGACAAAGTTGTCGTAGACATCTATTCTTATTTGCAAACTGCCTTGCCTTTTCTTTAGCAAATTCTGAAGACGAAGTTGCTAGTTTGCATGCCTCGATGATCTTTTGCCTAAGAGCAATGACGTACTCATAAGAAGATTGAGTCTCATCGCTAATATTATCGGCAGTGATTAGATCGTGAAGTAAAGACATAGGGCCGCGCGGTTGCGCGCCAAAGACAAGTTCAAAAGGGGAAAACCCCGTATGTTCATTGGGGACCTCTCTATACGCAAAGAGAGCCGCGGGTAAGACCCTGTCCCAATCCTGAGGATGATCCTCAGTTATTTTACCAAGTAAAGTTTTCAGAGTCCTATTTAAACGTTCGACCAACCCATTAGACATTGGGTGATAGATACTGCTGAGAGACCTTTTAATGTGTAGCATAGACATTACCTGTGACATAGTGTCTGATATAAGTTGAGTGCCATGGTCTGACAATATTTCTCCGGGAAAACCCAAGCGAGAAAATATCAGCCAAAGAGCGTCTGCGATATCAGCAGTTGAGATGCTCTTGAGAGGTATTGCCTCTGGCCAACGTGTGCACATATCGACACATGTAAGGATAAATTGATGTCCTCTAGCCGACTTAATTCTAAAGGGACCGATAATATCTATTGCCATTTTTTGAAAAGGGCGAATAGGAATGTCAGCAGCCTGGATAGGCGCAGCATGTCGTGGTCCTTTAGATTTGACCTCCTGACATACTTTGCAAGAGCGACAGTACATTCGTATGTCCTTGCTCAAAAAATGGCCAAAAGAAAGCCGCAAGAACCCTCGACTTTGTACGGGAAAAACCCATATGTCCAGCACATTGCGAGTCATGAGCATGTTGCAATATTTGCAATCTCATGCTCTTAGGCACAAGAATTTGTGAATGAGTGGACGTAGTCGAGTCTTGTACCATACGTACAAGTACGCCGTTCTTCATAGAAATCCAAGATTTCCTATTAGTGTTCTGATTAGGATCACCTTTTTTTGCTAGAATGAAGAATTTTTGTAAAGAAGGATCTTCTTCTTGCAATTTGATAAATGAGTCACGTGTAATAGTCAAGTGACTATCTTGGTCATTTACTTCATCATTATTAGTTAATGAAGTTTGAGGTGGATCCAGAGCATGTGCTCTTGTGACCACCGCATTGGTAGCTTCAATGTTTTGCTCTTCCCAAACAGCAATCTGCTGTGGGGTACATTCCCTAACTCCGTGAATACGACCAATAATAAGGTCCGCAATAGGGTTTGGAAGTAGACACGCGTGGACCTCTCCCGTGAAGAAAGGAGTAGCAATGTGTATTATAGCAGTAGGATACTTTTCTAACGTGCCACCAAATGTGACACATTTGATGACTTTTCCTGTAGCACAGGATGGATCTACAAGAGATTGCCTAACGCCGACAGTAGTACATCCAGAATCAAACAACACTGAGACTGGATTACTATTTACTAGCCCCTTATGTAATATAAGAGAACCTCTCCCATCATGAGCAACATTAGCAGGAAGAGCGGGCAAAGGATGACCACAGCTTAGAGTACTAATGGTTTTCGGATCAAACAAAGTACTGCATTGGATACATTTATTTGCCCTACCAAAATCAAAAGATGAGCATCCGATAGCATTATGGTCTTTATCATTATTAACCTGTTTATCTGCTCCCTGAGATTCTTGTTGAACAGAGTTTGTCTGTTGATATCTTTTTCTCTTATGTTGCGATCTACCGCGACCATTATTGCCTCTGCAATTATCATTAAAGTCCCTACTGTAATTTTTATCCTGGTTTGAGTTCCAGTTTCCATAACTGTTATTACCATCTCTATACTGTTGAGAACCTCTATTATCTTGGTATTGAGGTCTCTGAGAAAAATATTTTCCTCTATACCGATTACCTTTGTGAAAATTTCTAAAGTTAACCGGAGTAGAATAACGTGTAGTATTCGGTTGTCTCCAGTTCTGGGAAGAAGAATCACCCTGGAATTGATCACTATGGTTCTGGGCATAATTACGATTACTCTTTTTATTGAAATTTTTCTGGCTACCCTGAAATTTACGCATAAAATTTGGGCCATAAGGTGCTGCCGAAGCAACTGGCAGACCTTCTTTCACCTTAGAGTTACTAATGGTTATGTGCGGATGCGCAGTAACATACTGGCTACAATATTCTTCCATTTCTTTTATGTTTTTAGGCTTACGCTCATGAAGAAAAGATAGAAAAGCTTCATTAACAGAAGACATAACCTTATCTCTAAGTAGTAAATCCATAAGAGCTTCAAATGTATTTTCTGTCTTAGACAACTCAACCCATCGTAAAAAAGTAAGACGGATGCCTGAGATGAATTCAGAGAATTCAACTCCAGTTTCTGGTAACATGGTTTTAAATTTAAGACGATATCCGTCCTCGTTAAGTTGGTACTTCTTTAACAATGCCGCCCTGACAACCTCATAGTTGTTTTTGTCAGGCACATCTACCATACTCAACAAAGTCAAAGCATCACCTCTAAGTATCTTGGACAGATGATACACATATAATGTTTTATCTATATTATGCACATTACATGCACTTTCAAATCTATCTAGATAAAATGTTATATCATCGATTGAGGGATTAAATGCTGGTAGATTAAGCTTGAAATCCTTAGCATTAGTCTTATTTGACACCTTATTTGCATCATTAGCATTACCAGTGTTCAATAACTTTAACTTCTCTAACTCTAAAGCTAAGACTTTTTCATCATGTTCCATTTTTGCTTTTCTCTCATCAGCCTCTCTTTGTAACCTTCTTTCTTCAGCCTCAGCCTGTAACTTTTTCCCTTCAGCCTCTATTTCAAGTCTCTTATTTTCAGCTTCTTTTTCAAGTCTCTTATTTTCAGCTTCTTTTTTTTGTTTTTCCATTTCCATTTGAAATCTTTTTTCCTCCACCTGCATCTGCAGTTTCTTTTGTTCTATTTCAGCCTCTATTCTCTTTTGTTCAGTTTGTTCTTTCATTTTCTTTTCTTCCGACTTCAATGCCTTGGCATATTGAACAGTCGCAAATTCTTCTAATTTATCACCTGTCTTCCCAAGGGCTTTACCCTGCTCAATAAAGTACTCAAATGTAGACATGATGTCTAAAATGTGAGTACAGAACCTGAAATAATTAATTATCTTATTTCAATGTTAAATAGCAACAAGACTTAATAAAGTTCTTGTATAATCTCTATGTTGAACCCAATCTCTGTGGGAAACAGGAGTTGACACCAACTTGTATTATCAAATGTATAATAATATCACAAGTCACTTCTTAATCATCAGTGCACTACCCAAATCAGTGCATAACCATCAGTTATTTATCATAACTGCACTACAATAGTGCATAAGCAAAAAAACACCAGTTAGTTATGATAAGTGCACTATAGACCAATAGTGCATAAGCATATATTAACAATAGTGAAAGCTAACTATGCAAGAACTATGTAAACAATAACAAGACAATGTAAACAATAACAAAGGTCACCAACAATGTAAACAATAACAAAGATCAGAGTCAATGTAAACAATCAACAAAGATCAAAGTCAATGTAAACAACAACAAAGATCAGAGTCAATGTAAACAATAACAAAGATCAGAGTCAATGTAAACAATCAACAAAGATCAAAGTCAATGTAAACAACAACAAAGATCAAACAATACGAAAACATTCGCATAAGTCAAATACACAAACAGCAAAACTAAAAAGAAATATGCGAAGATATGACTAACAAATGACGCTACAGTGTATACACAAAAATATACGTAAAGAACTGAATAATAGCAAAGGGGAGACCTACAAATACAAACAATCGAAATCGAAACTAAAAAACACAAAGAAAGAGAGAAAAGAAAAAAGAAAAAAAATATATATATATACAAGAAACAAAAATAAAGCACAACTCGTCACAACTAAACAGATATAGCAACGATTGTCGCTAGCAAATTTCACTGTAGGAAATTCGCACAGTCCCTAACGAAAACGCTAACAGTAGAACCTCTGTGACGTGGTATCTTCTACTGCAAGACACCGCCCAACCGAGAAAACCCGCTGAAATATAAACATATAAATATACAAATAACAAATAACATATAACATATAAACATGTATCATGAAAACAATAGGAGAAAGTGTGAAAGTACAGAAGGCTCAGTTAGAACATAAGGGCACAGTTCACAAACAAAACAGGCCACTTAACTTCTATAAATCCAGCGTCAGCACGGTGCAGAACAGGATGTAATCAGCATTCTGAGGATAATGATCCAACGTTGATTAACTTCTGCTCCCATAAACAGCCATGACGAAGGAAATGAGCTTCTAATACTGCAACAGTTGTTACGGCACTTGACCTTCTGAATCTTCTAAATTGATTTAACCGGCACTTGACCTTCTGAACCCGCAACAGTACCCCTGAGACCGGAACAGTTGTTACGGCACTTGTCCTTCTTTTCACCAGATCAGGAAATCCATTCGCTCGGTACTTGTCCTTCTAATTTTACATAAACTTCAATATTGCCGAGCAGCGCCGGGTAGTTTCAAAATCAGCAACTGTCAGAAAATCCGGATACTTTCAATAAAATTTCTTGTAAGGTGGTAGTTGATGCTGTAGTTGTATCTAGTATGATGATGATGTCTGGGTTTGCTGACCCCCTTGATAGCTGGAATCAGAGTGAACCAACCTATGGCCACCAAAAATGATATGGTGCGCCAAAATATCAGATGATAGAACCAGCTCTGGCCACCAAAAATGATAAGGGTGGATTTGCGCTGAAGTGGTAACTTGCCACCCTTATCGACACCTGGTATTAAAGTGCAAGATGTAGGTGTCTTCTCTGATTTAAGATGTTGCTGTGTATGTGGTAGTGGAACAGTTCACAGGGTTATCACACAGGCAACATGACGTGTAGAGTCATAGAAAGGGTAACTTCGTTGTATAAGTTTCTTCCATTTATTGCACGCCACAAAACAGTCATGATACTTATGACATCAACATAGTTAACGAGTTCAGCAAGATGATATGGCACATTGAAAACAATTTCTGTAGTCAGCAATGACAGCTGTTGTATATATGCGTCATAAGACATCACAGTTCAATAGATTCAGAAATTCATAAATCATAGAGTTCTAGTTCGTGAAGCTGTATAAATAATAATAATAATTTCTATAACTTCTGCAACAGTGTCAGCTACAGATCTTCAATGTTCATAAACAATAATAAATGCTCCCATTCTGATGCTAGCAGATCAGTTGTATACAATAAGTCCGTTCACTGTCTGCACGTGAATAGCATACATGGGCTACAGGTCAGCTCGACCTTTATAATGTTCCTAAGTCTAACCATCTGACTTGGACGTGATCTCTGATATAACGAATCCTGGCACACAGACAATAGTCTTGTTGGTCTAGAGCGACCCATATATATTTAACTAGTTCAGGTATAAAGATACCGGTGACTTAATCCTAGTCAAAGTACCTCTCCATTTTGCATCACGCAGGCGAGCAAATAGGCGACAAAATGACGAACCTCTAGATGATAGCATAAAGTTCGATACAAGAGGAATTACCTTATTTCGGAAAATCAACCATGAACATATGCCTCCAGGCAGGCTTGAATAATACGGGAAATAGTCTAGTTAGCTAACTAACTCACAACGACACTGTATTTCCCTCAGAAAATCACAAGACGCAGTTGCGTCTGCTCGCTTCTTAAACCATTTCTCAACTGCCCCAACTGGGCGGAACACACAGAACGAACTCCCAGCTTTTGACATGCGCAGAACGACAATCTCTGAGTTGCCGTTCACAATAAGACGATTCTAAGAACATTCGAGATAAAAGTCTTACACAGTCGCGCCTTTTATGGTCATGAAAAGAAGCGTTAAGAAAGGTTTCAGACATCTACCATAGTTGACTGGTACTACCAAATAAGGAGATGTGGTCACGCTTCGTTCAAGAAATTATAGACCGAACGTGTCTCTATACAAGAGAAGGCAACTCCTAAAAAATTGTAGTTTCGATAACTCGGATTATGTCCCTTTGACCATAGAAAACATAATACACACTTCAGTCAAAAAATGATCATACATATCAAAAAATGTTTATACAAACGAAAAATAATAATGATCCGTGCGTAACAACCACTGATCACTCAAAGCTAAAGTATTAATTACCGTCTGTACAGAAAAAGAATTTCACTCCAATAGCCAACAATTTAGATGAAATCTAACAGGAATTTAGGTATATGCTAGTGAATCTTAGAATTCTGTCAGAACGAATGATAACGTTGCCCTTTTCAGATTCTGTATTTATCTATTAGAAAGGCAAGATAAATGGTACGTGAAAAATTTCGCGCCTCTTCAGTTCCCAGGGGAAGTCGAAGTTATTTAGCCGCCATGCTAACCACGATGGCCCGACTGGCTTCCGATCTACGTTCGTCTCAGGCTGCTCGCACGAGGATGTAAAATTTCGGCGAGACTAGCCTCGTTCGCGGTGAGTTTCCTGATTCCTCAGATCGTATCCGCTACGCTGAGCGTTCCGTCTTTCGGGCAAGTCTGCCGGTGGCCACAGAAGTGCGAAGTCTGCAAGAAGCTTTCTTCTGACCGCTCGTGTCCGTCTTGCCAACGGTTCAGTGTTCATACGGAGATGCTAAACTTCTGCTTCTCTGTTCTGGGGATCTTCTTTGACTGCTTTGATCATAGCCGCTACTCTTCGTTGATGAAAAGTTACAACAATACTGATGTTCAGGGATTCTAATGTTATGAAAAGCTAAAGTCCCTTTAATCATCCATCAAATCGGGGAAAATTCACTTGACAAACTAGAGGTACGTCACAATCGTCCCCACTTTTAGACATGAAACCATTTTTCATGTTTCCTTCTTGACAATGGAGGTGACCTGATTGGTGACTTTAGGATGAGTGGTATCTTCAGTTTGCTCTTCTTCCTCTGTAGACCAGTGTCTACTCAAGAAGTCAGCTCCGACATTCTGTTTTCCTGGAATATATTCCACTTTGAAGGAATAAACGCTCAATAATAATGCCCAGCGCATAATCCTTGCGTTGAATTCCTTATTGGCACCAAGGAAAGCTAATGGAGCGTGGTCGGTTTCTACTGTGAAAGAAGTACCATACAGAAACTCATGATGGCGTCTGATGCCATGAATCAGAGCGAGACATTCTCTTTTAACGACACTAGTTGCGTTCAGCCTTGTTCAGTTTCCGACTGCCGTAAGCTACTGGGAATAGCATATTCGGGTCACTGTCCTCGGCTTGCAACAATGTTGACCCGATAGCCTGACCTGACGCGTCAACTCTCAGTACGAAAGGCTTCTTAAGGTCAGGTAACCTTAGGATGGGGTATGCCAACAACTGTCCTTTCAAAGTGCTGTATGCATGTTCGCACTTTTGATCCCACATGACCTATCAGGACAACCTTTCTTGGTGAGGTCAGTCAGAGGTGCCGTAACTCCGTTGAAGTTCTCGATGTATTTCTGATAATACGCACATAGTGATAGGAAGGAACGCACGTCTTTCTTCGTTCTAGGCCTTTTAGCTGCAGCTATTTTCTCCACGTTCTTTTGAACAGGCCAACTACAGCCGTGGGAAATAGCATGCCCCAAGAAGTCCAGCTTTTCAAACCCGATGAGACATTTGCTAAGTCTGGCTGTGAGACCAGTTTCCTGTAGTCTCCTGAGGAGCATAGCAACCGTAGCAATATGTTCGTCGAAGGTTTCCGATGCAATTAATATGTCATCCATGAAATTATGGATGTGGGGACATTGCAAAGGTTCTAACCGCTTCCTCATCATTCTGATGAACACCCCTGGTGCGTTATGCAATCGGAACGGCATCACATTAAATGTGTAATGTCCTTCACTAGTGCTGAAAGCTAGCAAAGGTTTAACTTCCTCCTTGACTGGTATTTGATAATAACCTTTACTGAGGTCAATCTTGGAGAAAATCGTTGCCTTGCTGAGCTTGGTGAACAACTCAGAAACAGTTTGGAGAGGTTCGGGCTGGAATTCCGTAACAGCGTTTAGCAGCCGGTAATCTATACACAGCCGAACTTCCTTATTGGGCTTCAGCAACAGCACTACGCTCGAACTGTAAGGAGATGTAGACTCACTGATAATTCCTGCCTGACGCAGCTTGTCTATTTCTCCGCAAAGTGCATCAGCATTAGCGTACGGGATGGGGTAAACTCTGGTTCGAACAGGGGTCTCGTTTGTTAATTTCATGTCAAATTCGATGAGATTTGTTCGACCAGGTACATCCGTTCTTCTTCTTCTTCTCGTTCGCTGTTGTTTAGAAATGTCTACACAAGAAGTCCGGTTTTCTGGATGTATGTTGCTGTGGTTGAAAGTTCTTCAAGACTCCCAAACAGCTTTGTGTGGATGTGCGTCTCTGTGGGCCAATGTTCAGTTCGCAATTGACTAAGCATGTGGCAGTCTTGCAGGATGTGTTCGGCTGTCTGTGCTGCCTGTCCACACGTACATAGGGGTGATGGGACCAATCTCAGTCTGTATAAGTGACTGTTCAGTCTGTTATGTCCTGTTCTCATACGGAACAGGATCACCTGTTTTGCTCGATCAAGATATTGATAGTTGTCTCTCTGTTGATCAATTCTCCTGATGGCCTTGATAAGGGTCTTCTTTTCCTGGAATGTGATTGTTTGTTCTTTTTGTTCCTGTGTTGCTCCCTCTTTTGCTAACATATCTGCTCTCTCATTTCCTGGTATGCCACAGTGTGATGGTATCCACTGTAGCACTACCCTTCTTTTGATATTTACTTCGCATAGGACTTTGTTTAATTCTGGCAGTTTATCACTGTTGAGGGCTTGCAGAACTGACATTGCATCGGTAAGGAATACAACCTTCTGACATTGGCTTATTGTGTTATTTATTATTCCTGCAGCAATGCTTATGGCCTGTACTTCAGCAGCATAGTTTGAACAGAATATTCCAGTAGGTGAACAGGTGGATTCATTTTCTTTGTCTGGATAGACCACATAAACTCCTGCGCCTCCGTTCTTCACTGCTCTGGTTGCAGATCCATCAGTATATACTTGGATCCATGCTTCTCTGGGGTATAGTTCTTCAATCATGTCACATGCTGCTATTTTCCTTTGGAGAGTATTTAGCTCTCCCATGGGGCAGGTGGTAGTTATGGAGGTCTTAATACTGAAATTTTGATGTTGTTCCCATGGGGTTGGGAGGAGTGTGGGAGTTATTTCCTTAGTGATGTCTGGTAGTTCATCCTTGTATGTTCTAATTAGTTTTTTGGACCGATGCACAAAACTGCTTCTCTTCAACCTCCCACTGGCTAAATCTCCAAATCTAGTTTTCATTGGATGTGCAGGCATGTTCTTGTACTTTTCTGCTTGGATCAGGGTCTTAGTGTCTCGTCTGTATAATAAAGGTGGAATGCCTGTGATTTTTTTTCCATTTCATTTATTGGTGTGGTCTTCATGGCACCCGTGATCAACCGAAGCGCTTGATTTTGTACTTTATCTAAGGCTTGTAGGTGTGATTTGGCTGCTGTAGACCATGCTGCTGATCCGTACTCTAATATAGGTCTTATTGCACCTGTATACACACTTTCTTTAGTGTTGTTTCGTTAGCTCCCCAACTTGATCCAGCTATTTTCCTCAGTATGGAAAGTTTTCTTCTCGCTTTAGCCTCTGTTCTCTCGATGTGGTGCCTCCATGTCATTCTCTTATCTAATGTAATGCCCAAGTACACCGGTTCCTCATCTGTTTGGACATGTATATTTCCAAGTCGTATCTCTCCTGCTTTGTCTTTGTTGGAGAGCGTGAAAAGTGTTGTTGATGATTTTTCAGCGTTGATCTGCACCATCCATTTCTCTGCCCATGCTGCTATGTTGTCTGCTGCCCTTTGTATTCGCTTATTAGCGATAGTTAGATGTTCTTCTACACACCACACCACCAAGTCGTCAGCGTATAGGGCAGCTCTCACACCTTGTGGCAGATCGTGGATGAGGTCATTGATGAATACAAGGAACAGGGTGGGAGACAATACTGAGCCTTGAGGAACTCCATGTTTTAGGAGGATTTTCTTGCTGTTGTGACCTTCCATAGTGACTCTTGCTTTCCGATTGTGTAGGAAAGACTGGATCCATTTTCTCATATTACCCTTGATTCCGTTCCTTTGCAGTTTTACTATTGGTACATCCGTTAAGACTGCACTGTACTGTTTTAGTAGCGTCCTGGTTTCTGTTTGTTGTTCTGGTGAGAGATTGTCGCCGAACGTGACATCTTTAAAGGATTCTGTGGGTTGCAGTGGATACTCCATGCAACCATCATCATCTTCCTCGTCTTCCGTTGCTATGGCGACAGTCAGGAGATGCTCGGAGGATGGCACTGGTCTTTCCAGATATTTCTTAAGCAGATTTATGTGGAAGACCTTCTTCTTTCCTTTAATGGAGATCTTGTAATTAGTACGTGAGATCTTTTTAAGGACGGTAAACTGCCCTTGCCATCCGATGCGAAGTTTATTGCTTCCGGTTGGAAGTAGCAACAAAACTTTTCCCCCTGGTTGGAGCTCTCTCTCTTTTGCAGCTTTGTTGTATCTTTTAGCATGTTTAGCGCGGGCTTTCTTAAGGTTGGTAGTAGCTAGATCCCATCCTAGCTTTAACCTTTCCTTGAGCTCAGATACATACTTGCTTGCAGAGACGACTGTCTCGTCAGCCTTTTGGTCTGTCAGGGACCAAAGTAAGGCTTCTAGTGGCCCCTTAATAGGTCTGCCAAAAAAAAGTGTAGCAGGCGGGAATCCCGTAGACGCTTGGGATACCTCTCGGTAGGCGAATAAGGCAGCCGATATATATAGGTCCCAGTCTTCCGGTTTCTCCTGACCCAGCTTACGTAACATGGTGGTGAGGCTGCCATTAAAACGTTCCACGGGCCCATTTCCGGTCGGATGGTAGGGACTTGTGTTTGGCCCTCAAGATCTTAAAGTTCTCCTCCATTAACAGGCTACGGAATTGGGATCCATTGTCCGTCAAAACTTGTTGAGGGAATCCCACCCGTGTAAAGATTTGCATGAGGGCTTCTGCGACATGCTTCGATTCTGTGCATGTTAGCGGTACAGCTTCGGCCCACATTGTGCAAGTGTCGACTAAAGTCAGGATGAACCTGTTCTTTCTTTTGGTCCTTTCCAGGGGTCCACTGATGTCGACAACAACCCGTTCAAATGGAGTCCCCACAATTGGCATTTGCCCCATGGGTACTGGGGGTGTCAAGTGCTTGGGTGCTACCCGTTGGCACTGGGCGCAGGATTTCACATACCTGATAATGTCAGAGTTCATTCCTGGCCACCAATAGTAGCTTTTTATTCGCTGAATAGTGGCGTTTTGTCCGATATGTCCGCTAAAGGGAAGAGAGTGCCCCATTTCTAAGATCTGGCTTCGGTACTGCGTCGGTACTAGGAGCTGGTTATTCCCCGTGTCCGGGTTGCCCGTTCTACGATACAATACGCCGTCCTTAGAAAAGATGTCTCCGTTGTGTCTGGGGTCCTTAGCCATGGGCAGTTTTCTAAAGCAGGGCTCCAGAGTAGGGTCCTTTTGTTGCGCTTCCTTCAGTTCATTCGGCAACAAATTTGGCGCAGGCTCCTTCTCCTTCTTGGCTTGCCGTCTTGTGGTTACCGCTGCCACAATCGGCTCCTTTGGTCTCCCAATAAACACATATCTACATCCCAGGATAACTGGGTAGATAGGATCATCCATAATGGCCGCTTTAATAACTCCTCTGACAAAGTCAGAGTGTATTTCTACCAGTTCGATAGGAAGCGTCCTGGGTGCATCACTCCTGAAAACTCCACTAAGTTTGACGGTTTCCTCTGTCTCCTGACCGGGTTTGACTAGGTGCCTAGCGACAATACAACTAAAGTTTAATCCCGTGTCAAAAAGACAAGTAGTAGAGGTACCGTTCAAAAGTACAGTTCCTCACGTTGAGGGTCGGTCCCCCTCAGGTTGAGAATCACTGACATTGACTCTACCTTTCGAGGCTGTATGCAAACATCGGATGCGGTTCGGACCGGTTTGTTTGCCCTGATCAGACGTTCCTGTTGTAGGGGTCTTCCCTTTTCCTTGACCTTGGTGGCCGCGCTGCCACGTAGGCTTGGTGGGTTGATCAGAAGTATTATTTGGGGGGTATCGGGTTTTGTAGAATTTCGATTTTTCCTGGGGAGGTCTCTGGTTATTATTATCTCGTTGGTTATAATTCTGAGAGGAATTAGAGGAATAGGATGACTGCTCTAGATTTTGTTTACGAGATGGCTCATCTGTGGGTTTAAGTTTAGTGCTGGGAAGTTCGGCCATTGCATTGGTACAGCGTTCTGCCTTATTGAGTATGTCCTCAAGCCTGACTGCGCGCTGTTCAGCCAAAAATCTACGGGTTTCGTTTGACAAAGTTGACTTTATCTGTTCCACGAGAACAAGTTCAAGTAGTCCCTCATATGTAAGAGGTAGGTCAGATAATTCAATGCACTTTGTCATATAGCCAGTGAGACGTGAAGAGAACTGTGGGAATGTTTCCGTGCTCTCTTTTCGGCTGTTTCTGAACATTTGCAGAAATTTTTGGGCGGTCATCTCAAACCGCTCTAGCAAGGCCTTTTTCAGCATGTCGTAATCATGTTGGTTGGTTCCGAGCTTTGTATATACGTCATAAGCAGTGCTTTTTAATGACGTTGAGAGTTTAAGTGCCAGCGGGAACTCTCTAACCCATACAGATTTGCGAGCCTCTCGAATTTTTCTATATAGCTGTCAATTTTTTCATTGGGACTAGGAAAAGACTCTAAAGCAAAAGACATCGCAGTTAATTGGGCAGATTGAGTGCTGGAGAGGTCCATTGACTGAGACTGGGGTGAAGACGGCTCTCCGTTATTCGAAGTAGAGAAGTTCCGACTCTCTAAAGCCTTAAGCGCCAGTTCATGCTGTCTTTCTCTCTCTCTCCTCACGTTGTCTCTCCTTCTCTCTTTCCCTGCGAGTTTCCATCTCTGCCTCAATTTTCTTCTGCTCCAATAGACGATCGTCCGCTTCTTTCTTCCTAGCTTCTGCCCTCTCTTCTGCTTCCTTCTTTTCTGCTCTATCCTGTGCTTCCTTCCTCTCTGCCCTCTCTTGCTCCGCGTCATATCTTTCAAGTTCTTTGTTGACAAAAAGGTTCGCGGCTTCTCCTTCTAACCCTGAGTCCTTCGCCTCCTGTCTCAAAATGGATCTTATCCTAATTCTCTCTGCCATACCAAAGAACTGGATGCTTCTAAGACTAGAGAATAGTAAGATGGAACAAGAAGGGGAAAAAACTCAAACTCGCTACGAGAAAAAAAAAACACAAAGTATAAATTTACTTGTGTTACCTCCTATTTGCAATGTGCAAACTTATCGCTGCTATTATCTGGCAATTAAGGCTCTAAACGCAAGCGACTAATGCCACTAAAATGGTAAGTTACACTGGAAAAATTTACTTTTACTAAAAGTAGAGAAAAATTTATGAAAAACAATTTAAAGGAAAAAAAAATTTCCTGAAAATTTTAATTCTCCACTAACCGAACTCCGCCCTTCTGAAGTCAATTAAAGAGTAGAGACGATGTTAACTAGATTTTTTAAAAATTTAGAACAAGCGTCTTTAGCTTTGCTCAGCTCTTCTAACTTCAAAAACCTTTTGTGACTGAAGACAATCACGCAAACCCAGCAATTATATAACAAAATTTCAATTTTCTCTGCCAGAGAATACAAAGGTGACAAATATTTTATTATCACTAACTTCCTGCTCCTGTGGAAAGAACAAACCTGTAATACTTATTGTGTGGTCGGCCCAAAATACTAAAAGGCTTTGTCTAGGGGAAGTAATTACTTTTTTTTAAGATTATACCCTACTTCACAAAGACAATCAACCACACTCTATTTAAACTAGGCTCAGAATCCCGGACGAGCCCCCCATTTATTGTCGTAATTTTTTCTGAGAGAGTTCTGATGGATATTGGTCCTTTTAGAGTGTAGAATGATAGTGAAAGCTCTGTGAGAATAAGGATTTAGGAAAGTGAGGTAGTAGATTCACAAGGGCTGGGGAAGAGTAAGGACAGTCTCTTATTACGACAATATTTGTCTCTCAAAACTATTCCTACCACTCTTCTGAACAAACAGTTGTTTGTCAGTTCCAGTCGCTCATGCGCACACACCGATTTGGTGATTCTGACGCACAACGTACATGAATACACACTACGATAACAAAATATGGGAAATGTTTGGGTTTTGGGCCAGCCGACACCAAATGCTAATAAAGTTTTTAATACTTTTATTATCATAAAATCAAGTAACAAGTAAGTATCAATTTACAGTCAGAAATCATGGATTACAAAATACAAAATGACAGGGGGGGGGGGGGTTTGAGGAGAAGTATCCAATGCACCTTTTCCCGCTTGTATTTACTAACAGAAAAGACCCGGTCCCAAGGACGAGAAGGGGGGGGGGTGTGATGATCAGAGATAGGCAATTTAACCCAATGGTAAATTTATTACTCTGAGTCAAGGGGTTACAGTAATAAGGGGTAAAGGAAAAGCTAGGGGTCATCAAATGTTTTCCTTTAATCAACCAATTTTCCCGGGAGGGGGGAATGCTCACAGTTAAATAATCCCGCAAGGAGAAATCCCGTACAATTAATACAGTACACCTTAATACTAGGTTGAACTAATTATAAGGGTAAAAAGATTAAATCTCATTTTTCATAAAAAAAACACGCTTGGCTGGCCAGCACACAGTCACACACACACAGACTTACCAAATGGTGAATTCTGGCACTTCATAGGAAATACATAAAAAAACAGCACTAAACATTGGCTCAGGTAAATGTATTTTCTTCCGTGTACAGCTCCAGATTAGCGGGTTGTTGAAGTTAACAAAGTGTCCCGAAATCGCTGGAAGTTGAAGTTTAACGGTACTGTTTGTTTATTAGATAAAGTTCCTAAAGAATGGCACAGTCACTTGGCTAGGTGTGAGGAATGGTGTGGTGTCTAAGATTGGCACAGCTGGTGGAGATAACTTTCTTTTGCAGTAATGTCACAAACTATAAAACACTGAGGTAAGTTCTTCAGGGGGTGGTAAAATCCAATGATTATGCTTGACAGACAGTGTCAGGGAAATCTATGTTCTTCTTCACAAATAGAGCAGTGAGTAAAATATTGCTACTGTTGACTGTTCTTCTTTCAGTTTGATAACTATAAAACGACTTTATGAATTTGGATTTTAAAATAGTCTTTGGGTTTGCTTTGTTTCTGTATACTTCAGTTAGCTGAATCCCAACAGGATCGCCACAAAGATTAAATTTCAAATATGTTCATAAGTCACTGGAGTAATCGAACTGAGTCGGCAAGACTCTAGATATATATTATTGCTGCGTAATGGCTGCTTAAATGATGTTTCATTGCTGCTAAATTGCTGGGATGCGGAGTTCAAAAGATCATTCTGGATGCAATAGAAAAAACATGAAATACAATAAAATCAAATAAAAATCTATCGCGCGATACATTTTCAGTTTAACTATTTTCTGCACTCGCGTCTTCAATTAATAAAGCAAGAAAAAACTCCCCGTGAGGTTAATAGTTGAAAGCACATCTATTTATACAGAACTAAACTGTATAAAAGTTATAATTCCCTTAAGCGGCTATTGTATTAGGAAATAAACTTATAGATGTAACATTTAGTTTGCACTAGAACTTTCAAGATGGGCTTATTTAATACGCTTAAATTTACACCACAATCCCGTGAACTAAATATGAAATAACTAGACCACTGATCACTCGAAGCTAAAGTATTAATTACCGTCTGCACAGAAAAAGAATTTCACTCCAATAGCCAACAATTTAGATGAAATCTAACAGGAATTTAGCTATATTCTAGTGAATCTTAGAATTCTGTCAGAACGAATGATAACGTTGCCCTTTTCAGATTCTGTATTTATCTATTAGAAAGGCAAGATAAATGGTACGTGAAAAATTTCGCGCCTCTTCAGTTCCCAGGGGAAGTCGAAGTTATTTAGCCGCCATGCTAACCACGATGGCCCGACTGGCTTCCGATCTACGTTCGTCTCAGGCACGAGGATGTAAAATTTCGGTGAGACTAGCCTCGTTCGCGGTGAGTTTCCTGATTCCTCAGATCGTATCCGCTACGCTGAGCGTTCCGTCTTTCGGGCAAGTCTGCCGGTGGCCACAGAAGTGCGAAGTCTGCAAGAAGCGTTCTTCTGACCGCTCGTGTCCGTCTTGCCAACGGTTCAGTGTTCATACGGAGATGCTAAACTTCTGCTTCTCTGTTCTGGGGATCTTCTTTGACTGCTTTGATCCTAGCCGCTACTCTTCGTTGATGAAAAGTTACAACAATACTGATGTTCAGGGATTCTAATGTTATGAAAAGCTAAAGTCCCTTTAATCATCCATCAAATCAGGGAAAATTCACTTGACAAACTAGACGTACGTCACAGTAACCATGAGAGCTGGTACGGCTGACGTTGATTATTCACCGGGTATTGAGGTTGTGATCTAGCGTGGTTCAAGGTCCTGTTAAGATTATGTTGATTCTGCACACAACTTTTTGATGTGTGTCCAGCCAAACCACAAAAGTAGCAAATAACTGGAGCTACTTGTTGAACTTGTAGAGCAGATGGGTGACGTCGGTGTTGAGTGCGCTGACCAAACTGTTGGCGATAAGATCCCGGCAATGGAGTATCGCACGGCTGTAACATGGATGGTTGCTGCCAAGACTGACGGTAATGGCTGACGTCCATTGGCTCTTCATCTGTGTGATCGTGTGCACGAGGTTCACGCCCAAGTCTATTTGCAAACCATTTCTTCACATTGTCTTCATTTATTACTAGTTGAATGGCATCAAGGATTGTCTGTGGGTCTTTCCTTATTAAATGGAGTTTCAGCGCATCTGACTGGAGACCATCTATAAAAATGCCAACAAGTTGGTTTTCCGTATCAGTAGACGCAGAGGAAGGTTCCACTAAAGCATCTTCAGCCAGGTTTAACAACCTATCGGCAAAAAATTGAACCGACTCGTGACGGTCCTGATGGAGTCCGAGAAGCAAAGTCCAAGCATGTTGGTGATCCTTAACGGAAGAGTAACGGCGTATGAGCTCCTCTTGTAGAGAGGCGAAGGTCTCGTCTGGAAATAACTGTGCACGGCGACGTAGATAGTCAGTGACAAGTGACTGAGATGATAAGAAGGCAACACGTTTGCGATCGGCATCAGTGGCTGATGGAATCAATGAAGAAAATTTCTCAATGTCACGTAACCACTGCCGAAAAGTGGACGGATCGCCACAAAAAGGCTTAACAATGTTATTGATGTTGTGCAGATTTGCACTCTGTGTAACCAAGCTAAGGGTGGTAGCAATAGCTTGTAGAGAACTATTAGGAACTTCAGCGTTATCTGGCAATGGGTGACTTAACGCATGCTGTTGTTGCACGTCATGTATCTGCTGTTGTAATAACAGATTTTGTTGTTGGAGCAATTGTATTTGATTTTCAAACTGCTGTTGCATATTTGGATCCATCATGCATAAGCTGTACCACATCAAAAATGACAATCTCTGAAGTGTGAAAGGTCACGGGCACCAAAACGTTTCTTTTATGTGCACGGTGACGTAGATTGCGGAAGGTAGTATAGTAGGTAGCTCATGATAATGGTAGTAGGTGGAGGAAACATTGATGGCCGTTAGTTAATCTGAGTTTTTACAAACCAACAACAGGTTCTTGATAGTGGTAGTAGGTAGAGGAAACTTTGATGGCCGTTAGTTAATCTAAGCTTTTACAAACCAACAACAGGTTCTTGATAGTGGTAGTAGGCAGAGGAAACTGATGGCCGTTAGTTAATCTAAGCTTTTACAAACCAGCAACAGGTTCTCACATCACAGGATTGATTTAAATCAGTAACGATTTTACGTTTCAAGATATTTCTTTCAGTATGGGATATCTTGTGAAGTAATATGACTGGGAACATCGACTGGTACTCAAAATACATTCAGTCAGACTCAAAAGATACACTTGTTCTTCAAGTCTTGGGCGGATGTTATTCCTTTCTTAATCGTTGACCGGAAACTAACTAATGATTGGTCTTTTGGTCAACAGTCAGTTAATTTAATCTCTAAACCAACTAACTACAAAATCTCTCTACCAAATTTATTATTACCAAGGGACGTTGACCAATCATAGTTCCAGTTTATGGACTTTCCGGTATATCTTGTATGAAAATCCACACAAGATTTAATGACATCATGGACTCATGAGTGCCATGACAAATGATGTCATTGGTTTGTGACTAGTGTGAGTATTAACTAGCCTATACATGTACATAGTGTATCTGACTTGCTAGAGTACTTTCTATCCTAAGGGTGGCGTAGTAGGCCACACGGCTACAACCATATTAGTAGGGCAATTTTTATGTACAATCCTAGAGTTAGGTGCTATCAGTGGCATTTTGACTTTAGTCTGCATTCATATTATATGTAATTATTGTGCATATATTACCAAAAATGTAATAAATCTTTATGACTAGCACTTGTTTAGTCAACACGCAAAAAGGATCTTTTTGAGGACTTCCTGGAATGTGATATGCCCGGACAGTCACGCTTTAGGGTCCAACAGTAATCTCCCATCATGTGGGCATCCCAAAGTCCCTGGTATCTCTCTTCCATTGTTTTTATATCTTGGAGAAATCTTTCACCTTGCTCCTCACTAAAGTCGCCAAGATTCTCCGGAAATAAATGTAAATGGTTATGGAGGTAGTGCAATTTTATGCTCATGTTGCATCCAAGTTCACAAAAACTCGACAGCATGTTTCCAACTAATTCAGAATAATTGTCTGCTTTAAAGTTACCCAGAAAGTTTTGCACAACTAAAACAAATGATGACCAGGCTGTGGACTCTGTTTTGTTCATGGAATCAATAAAATTTGGATCGTTTATTAACTTTCTAATTTGAGGTCCATCAAAAATTCCAGCTTTAAGTTTGTCTATGCTTAATTCTGGAAACTTTCTGCATAAGTAATTAAAACAGGTACCATCTTTGTTCAGTTCCTTAACAAATTGCTTCATCAAGCCAAGCTTTATATGTAATGGTGGCAATAGAACTCTTTTTCGATCAATGAAAGGCTTATTGACAATATTTTTTTCTCCAACTTTAAATTCATCCCTCAACGGCCACTGTTTCTTTGTCCAGTGCATATCTTTTGCCCTGCTATCCCACAAACATATAAAGCATGGATATTTGGTGAATCCCATTTCCTGGCCAAGCAAGAAGTTCATCATTTTAAGATCTACACAAACCATCCAGTTATGTTCTTCATCCTCGATCGCCCTGAAAAGGACGGTGGTTGCGTTATGTCTGTTTACGCCGTAGCTGCGATATCCGCACCTTTCGGCCGACACATTCGACCTCAGCACGGCACCCCTTAGGGACCGGGTCCGCCTTCCCACTGCGATCCGCACCCGTTCAGCCAGACTGCACTGCTGCAGACCGTCTCCAGGACCACGTGGTCACACTCGGAATCTGCTGTATCTAAGTCAGATTCGTGTTGGAATGGAGGTGATGGAAGAATAATATCTTCCGCAAGTGTGCATGTAGCGCTGTCTGCGTTTTCATCATTAGGCGGTGCTGTGTGTCGAGTATCATTATCTTGTTCAGAGGTGTGCCGTTCTGCTTGGGAAACAGCGTTGTCTGTGTGTTCGTCGCAATTTATATTGTTGCTCTCCGATTCTCTGCGGCAATATGTATTTATGTTCTCAGATTCTCTGTGTGAGGTTTTTGACGTATCTGTGGAATGATAGTGGTTCAATGTGGCTTTATGTATTGGTCTGCCATTAGATAAAACTGGTGGTGCTATCGGGCGATGAGTAGCTTTCTTAATTTGTGCTGTATGAGGGTTGGTGACTATGTTCTTCTCGTCATCTTGTTCAAACGCATTTATCACCAACTTGTGAATTCCTTTTCGTCTTGCAAACAAACAAACAGCAAACCTGTCCTCCAGTAATTTACACACCTTTCGTGTTATGAGTGTGTTGAAGTCACCTTCTTTCAGGATTGCTTTTATCTCTTTCTTCAACTCTTGTACGGTTGGTTCAGTAACTGGAATTTCTTGCGAATTTGTCTGCCTGGCCAACTGTTTTAATGCTGTTCGAGTGTGTACGTCAGATGTGTTGAAGTGTATTGTTTCTGGTGTACTAGTATCCGTTGTGGCGGTGTTAAAGTCGACGTCAGTTTGTGCTGTAACAATGATCATCGTTGTTTTCTTCACTTGTAGTTCTGGGTCATTGACCTGACTTGACCTGTCAACGTTTGTTTGTGTCGCAACACAAATCATTTTTGTTTTCTTCACTTTTAGTTCGTTTATTTCTTTAGGTTGACTATTAATCATGGGGACCCATGGCGTGTCATTTGACTTTACAAAGCCGACCTGGTGATGTATGTTAGGTGTTTTTCTCCATTGTTGTATTGGTCTGATATGTACCCTCATTCCATCTTCTGTCGTTATCTTACATGTTTGTTGATCAATCGTTGTAACATTATTTACTTCCCATATCTTTCGTTGTTTGATTCCGTTGATAAAATTTCTAACAGCTATGCGACAATATCTTTTATTGAGACTGTTCCAGTGGCTGTCGACAGTGGCTATGCGACCCGTGTTGTTGCTGTTGTCTCGATACTTGATCTGGGATCTTCTATTGTAGTTATGTGGTGTGCTCTCTGATTCACTCCGGCAATATGTATTGTTGATCTCTGGTTCTCTACAGCAATATGTATTGTTGATGTCTGGTTCTCTTTGGCAATATGTATTGTTGCTCGTATATCTGTCTCTGTTCATTAGCCATCTCCGAAATGTGTTTGAATCACCCGTGAAGGGGGTTATAACTGAGCGAATTTGGTTATATTTATTATAGTGATCTACATTGGATAGCGTGTCTGTTGTCCGTTGCAACGCGGTCATTGTGGGTTCGGCCTCTACAGGTAAGGGTATGTTAGGGTAGCGAAATATGTGAGATAATCGCTTATTTCAGTAAGATTTTAGTCCTATGATAATAAATACACCCGCCCTCAGGTGTCTGACGATTGGCATCTTCAACGCCAGTAGAGCGCTGCCTTTGGTGCAGTGGGAATGCTTAAAAAATGACCCGCCGTAAAAATCTAACACGCTTTTAGTTTCGGTTTCGAAACGTACAATAAACATTTTAACATCTCGCCGATCTGCTGCACGAAACGGCGGACGATTGTAAGAATTAACGCCAATACTACCAACGTTTTTTGAAAAACCCCTCTTCGCTCTGCTAGCGGTCTCTTTAATATATATACGCGGTGGGCAAAGCCAGCAGAGACAAACACACAGACAGTTTTCCATTTCCTCCTAGCGGTAAAATTCTGACGTCACTCAAACTAGTTGGTTTATTTGAATAATGAGAAATGATAGAGACAGGGGGCGAAGATGGCCGACTTGTGTAAAAGTTATATTTGACGATTGACAGTGACAAAACTGAAAATCTAAACCATAAGGAAACTGACCATAAAAATCATATAGCAGGATAGCTTAGTGTCCCCTGAGCAAAAATATGTTTTAAAAAATATGGTAGTCCAAGTATTAGCCAAGTTTTTGAGATAATACTATATGTCTAAGAACGCTTGGACGGACAGACTGTTTTACTTGCTCGTTACACATAACGTTATTGGTGACGCAAGTTTAAAAAAGAGGCATGGGAGTAATTCAAATTCTATTGGGTGGTATAGGAGTATAAGAGTAAAGGGGGGAGATAGGAACATTTTAACTAAAACTAAACATCTTTTTCTATCGGCATAACTAACGCGGACTGACCAATGGACTACGAGGCACATAGTTTGTTTGGAATTTTTTTTTGTTTTTTCAAACTAAATTCAAAAACATTTGGTAATTGCCTGCTTTCATTGGTCGGCTCAAATAGATATTGGCAAAAATCATAGTGGTCGCGTGGCCATTTGACTAGAAAATTTTATCAATACAACTACGTTGAGAGCAGATGTGATAACTTGTAAAATTAACTAATAAATTCACTATGTGGACGACGCAGAGCAAAACTGTGGCCATATTCTTTGCCAGTCAACGTTATTTGTGACATATTTCTTTGAACTAGTGGTAAGAATGCTTTATGTATTTACATGCTTGATTAAAACTGCACAAGTTAGATACTGCTATGTGGGAAAGTGAAGGACATGCTGGGAGCAAAACATTATTGAGTCCTCACATTGAACTGTATTTGACTGTTGCATATTATTATGATTTTATATCAATAATTTTGTATTGGAAGATGTTAGTAAGCCTCAGTTTTTCATGAACACTCTTCAACATGCCTATATCGTTTATAATTTAGAAAAGAAAAGAAAAATCATATAAAAGGAGATGTGGTTACTCCACGTTATTGGATTGAAGCAAACTATGTAAAAGTACAGTGGCGTATCTGCCATAGGGACCTGAGGTGTGGTCACAGGTGTGAGTCATATAAATTATTGCTGATGCACATGAATGCATAAGAGGGTCACCCCATACCATCATGTATACATAGTGATAAGAAGTTGGGATCAGATATGAAAAGGCCAGGGTGTCTTTTTATTACAGGGTTTTTATTTTCCTGTTACCATCTGGTGACAGAAAACCTGATGAGTGAGTGAAAAGTGAAAAGTCTCCCTTCAAAAAAGTTTATGCTGTCAGCTGATAGCCTGAAGGAGCTCGTGTGTGGGTGCTGATTTAAAAATTGATTCTGCAGTGACATCCTGACTTATTTTATCATATCAAGAATCCCAGTTATCAGTTAACAGCTGGGAAATCTGACACTTCATCCTAATAAACTGGTTCTTATCAAAATGAACAGAATTCTAGGTTCATGATGAAAACAACAGCCCCTCATAACCAATGACTATCACTAGCATCTATTAACATTTTAGTCTGTGAATGCACATACAGGGACTCTATAATAATATTACATTCATAGGACCAAGAGTCCATATTTTTTTTGTTGAAGCATTTTATGTAATTATATTTCCTCATTTTCAAAGACCTGTCCAAAAGAGATGGCGGGACAGGCAGATTAAATTGTACAAAGAAAAAAACATTCAATTTTAAAGAAAACTTTAACCACAGTCTTATTCCTTTTCTTATAGTGAGTTAAAGTGTATTGTGTTGATGTACCATCATCTTCATTTCACCCCTAGACACTAGAGACATCATACACCAGCCACTAGAAGCAAAATATTGACTGTGTGAGATCTAGGGAGGTAGCGTTAGGTTCCCTGATAATATATATATCATCATCATCATCTCTTTTTAGAGTCAGGGACCTATATGTGCTTGTCCTCAAACAGTTGACACAGACACAACTATCTTTCTTGTTAGGAATAACATCTTAACCTCCCCAGCAAAATTACCTTTGCTACATAAATTGGTAGGCTATTCCGGGATTTGAACTTCTAGTACTACATATATTAGGATCCTGTTCTGGGATTTAGCTGTAACAATATTTCTATTTACCCAGGGAATCCCCATTTTCAATATTGCCTACGATTTGGGAATTGATGAAGTGTCAGAGCCTGGAATAATTAATTAAATTTGTACTTGTTTAGAAATTAAGTTAGAACATTTTAGTATTTATCAGATGGTGGATTTGGCCAAGTTTCGCTCTGCTGCTGTGCAGACTGCGAAAGAGATGAACATAGAGGGTCAAGATTTGATTGACTATGTCTCCTCAGAATGTGATAAGTTTATTGCTAGGGAAGAACATAGGTTAGCTGAAGAGAGGAGAATGCAGTTAGAAGATGCTAGAGAGAGGAAGAAATTAGAGTTGGATAGAGAGGCAGAAAATAACCGTTTACAAATTGAGGCTGAGAAGGAGGCTAGGGCCTTAGAGGCTGATAGAGAGGCTGAGATCAAGAGGGTCCAATTGGAGGAATAAAAATTAGAATGGGAAGCAGAAGATAAAAGATTAGAAAGGGAAGCAGAAGATAAAAGATTAGAAAGAGAAGCAGAAGAAAAACGACTGCAAAGGGAAGCAGAGGCAGAAGATAAAATGTTACAGAGGGAGCATGAGTTGCGAATAAGGGAGATGGAGTTGCAAGGCCATGCTCCTGAAAATGGTCACAGCCCCTTTACCTCTGATACTACTGCTAGTCAGGGGGCCTCCAACTCAGCTATGGGGTTTCATTTAGATTATTTTGTTAAGAGAGATGATGATATTGAATCATATTTAAGTAGGTATGAGGTATTAGCTACAACTTATGGGCTAGAAAAAGAAAGATGGAGCTTGAAGTTATCCCAAGGTCTTCGGGGAACAGCGTATGAAGTTTTTTTTCAAAATGAGCAGGGATGACCAAGACAATTATGACATGTTAAAGCAGGCTCTATTGTTAAGATACGAAAAGAATGGTGAGTTTTACAGGAAAAAGTTTAGAAATGCCAAGCAACTGTCGGGTGAGACTTATCACCAGTTCTCTGCACGGTTAGAGACGTACTTGGAGAAATGGACTGCTCTGGGGAAAACCCAAGATCTTAAAGAAATGATCCTTATTGAGCAATTGAGAGAGTCCGTGGCTCCAGAGTTGAGAAGGTTTCTCAGGGAACAGTGTGCAGAGAGGCTGGGGGAGTTACTTAATGTCGCTGAGAGGTATCAGGCAGCCCAGACAGAGGTAGCTGGCGCCAAAAAGAAGCATATAGATAATTATAAGGCCTCACAAAACTCAAATAGATTTGATAATAAAGATCAGGGTAACAAGTTTAAGCAAAACTTTGATAGGCCACGCAATGATAATAAACATAAAAGGCCACAGTTCAATGACAGGAAATATGAGGAAAGAAAACCCCTTTATCAAAATAGATACTATTGCAAATGGTGTAAGAGAGAGGGTCATGACACCAAATTTTGTACAAGGAAACCTTCTGGATGTGCTGCTATGAAGTTGGGGAAAAAGAAAATAAAGGTAAAACCTACTGGACAGCAGGAACCTTATCATCGCCCAGTATGTGAGGACGTGGTATGTAATGGAGTCACAATTAGGTGCCTTTACGATACCGGTTTGGATTTCGATTCTGTTGTGAGTGCGCACTTGGTGAATCCGGATCAGTATACCACAGAAACAGTGGAGATACAAGGGGCCACCAAGGACCTACCACTCATGACACTTCCCATTGCAAGGATAACAGTGAAAACTCGCTATGTGGAAGGAATAATTAGAGCAGCAGTGATAGACACACCCATTTACCCTCTGATATTGGGATGTCGTTATGTCTTCTTGGGGAATCCAAGAGACCGGTGGTCCTGGCAGCGGTCCAGACCCGTTCACAATACAGAAAGGAAACAGATGAGCCAATAAATACTCATCCAGAGGAGATGAGGAAAGCACAGGCTGAAGATAGGTCACTGAAGCCGTGCTTTCGAAAATTGCGTAACTGCCATACACCTCCTAATAAAGGAGAATTTTACATGAAGAAGAAATTGTTATATAGGAAGGCCGGAACTGGTTCAAATGGTCACGGACAACTGGTACTTCCCAAGATGTTTAGGGCAGACGTAATACGGAGTTTACATGTTGGAAAAGATGGGGACCACGAGAAAGTAGGTACCATCTGCCAAAAGGTTTCTCAAAAATATTATTGGCCAGATGAAAAGATAATTATTGATAGTTTCATAGAAGCCTGCGGCATATTTCATGAGGGAACACCCACAAGTAGGGACAATAATAATCAGGACCTAGAAACGCCACGGGGCAAACTTAGGCCTGAAAATGGAAAGAAAAAATTTAATAATGTAGACAAAGTGGAATGGGAACCCCCTTTTTACACACAGTCTTCACTGGAATGTGTTAGAATGGCAACTCTGCGTCGAGTACAAAGAGTGATTTTACCCCAGAATAAACCGACAATCCCTCAGTCGGAATTATGTGAACTGGAGGAATATAAAAGAGAGCGAAGTTCTCACTGTGAATTTGAACCTGAGGGGAGACAACCCCAGGAAACGAATCGGTAGAGGACGATTTGTGAGTGGGGACAAAAGGAAGAAACGTCCTCACTACAAGGCTTCCAAGGTAAGGGACATTACCAGTGCCATGAAAAATAAGTTCAGCAAAAAATTAGTCCATTAGTACCTTGTTAAGGACGTGGACAGATGAGAAGGCAGAAGAGAATGTTACCTCATCATATCAATATGTGAACGAACTGACCACTCGTTTAAAAACTAGTTGGAAACTGGCTAATGAAAATTTGAGACAAACCAGGAAAAAGCATGCTGCTTATTATAACAAAAAAGCGAAGGATAGGGAGCTTGCTGTAGGGGAGAAGGTGCTTCTTCTATTACCAGGCAGCAACAATAAACTTCAGATCGGTTGGCAAGGTCCATATACAGTTTTGGAAAAGGTATCCAGAACAAATTATAAGATAGACAAGAAGGGAAAGGAAAAAGTCTATCATGTGAACCTTTTGAAGAAATATCTGGACAGACAAATCCAGGAAGGAACACACTTAATGGCCTTGTCAATTGCAACCGAAATGAAAAATGACCCTCTCACCTCATTTGAATATCCACTGAAGCCCAGTGAAACGTTTGAACAGGTGAAGATCAGTAATCACCTGACAAAAGGACAGAGGGAGAGGATTCCAAAGGTCCCGGAGAAACATACAGACGTGTTAACGGATAAGCCGGGGCACACAAATTTGTTGGAATATGATATGAAACTACTAGACCCAACACCCATCTGTATGAGGCCTTATTCTATTCCGATCGCTAAGGAAAAAGCTTTGAAAGAGGAGATAGATTATTTGTTACAAGAAGGGATTATTTCTCACAGTGAGTCTCCTTATAGTTCCTGTGTGGTTTTGTTGCGGAAACCATCGGGAGAACATAGACTGTGCATAGATTACAGGAAACTGAATGCTGTCACAGAAGATCAGGTGGATTCATTACGTGATACTACTCAACTTTTTGCCAGGCTGAACAAGGCAAAATATTTTTCCAAGGTGGATCTTAGCAAAGGCTATTATCAAATTCCAGTAAAGCCTGAGGTTCGACCTTACTTAACCTTTAGCACCTCGGAAGGTCATAATGAGTTCAATATGCTTCCGTTTGGGTTGAAAATAGCCCCGAGTGTGTTTTCTAAGATGATGCGAAAATTGTTGGATCCCCTGAAAAATCCATGTATCTCGAATTTCATGGATGATATCCTCATTGCTACTGAAACTTGTGAGGAACATGTTAACTCTTTGAATATGTTGTTTGATAGACTCAGAGAGGCTAAATTGACTGCTAGACCAACAACATGTTGTATTGGGTGTAAAGAGTTGGAATTCTTGGGACATAACGTACATCAGGGTAGCATGACCCCTGACCCCAAGAATCTGGAGAAACTGAAAAGAGCACCTAGGCCACAAACAAAGAAAGATGTGCGATCTTTTGTGTTGTTGTGTGGTTTCTACCAAAAGTACATTAAACATTTTAACTCTATATGTGCTCCTCTGACGGATTTAACTCGAAAGGGACAACCTGATACAATAAACTGGTCAGCACAGTGTGAATTGGCTTATCAGGCGTTAAAAGAAAAACTCACAAGCAGGCCAGTATTGCAATTGCCTGACTTGAATATAGAATTTGTCGTGAGAAGTGACGCAAGCAATGTGGGCCTGGGCGCTACATTGTTGCAAAGATCCTCCTCACAAGATGGGGAATAGAACCCAGTCGCTTATGCAAGCCGCAAGTTGAACAAGGCGGGAAAAAATTATTCAGCAAGTGAGAAAGAATGTTTGGCGTTAATATGGGCTATAAAAAAATTCCAGATTTATCTATATGGCAGGACATTTGTGGTCCAAACTGATCATTTACCTCTGGTTTTCTTATCACAAGCAAAGCATGAAAATGCTAGATTAGTAAGATGGTCTTTACTATTACAGCCATATTCATTTCTGATTGAATATATTCCCGGCCCTCAGAACGTCGGTGCAGATTTTTTGAGTAGACATCCTTGTGATGAAAATCAGAAAAAGTAGGACTTCATTTGCGCTAGTTATCTCACAGATAGTAACCTGCAATGGATGCATGTTTTAGGACGGGAGGTGTGTAGCGAAATCTGTGAGATAATCGCTTATTTCAGTAAGATTTTAGTCCTTTGATAATAAATACACCCGCCCTCAGGTGTCTGACGATTGGCATCTTCAACGCCAGTAGAGCGCTGCCTTTCGTGCAGAGGAGAATGCTTAAAAAATGACCCACCGTAAAAATCTAACACGCTTTTAGTTTCGGTTTCGAAACGTACAATAAACATTTTAACATCTCGCCGATCTGCTGCACGAAACGGCGGACGAATGTAAGAATTAACGCCAATACTACCAACGTTTTTTGAAAAAACCCCTCTTCGCTCTGCTAGCGGTCTCTTTAATATATACACGCGGTGGGCAAAGCCAGCAGAGACAAACACACAGACAGTTTTCCATTTCCTCCTAGCGGTAAAATTCTGACGTCACTCAAACTAGTTGGTTTATTTGAATAATGAGAAATGATAGAGACGGGGAAGGGGGGCGAAGATGGCCGACTTGTGTAAAAGTTATATTTGACGATTGACAGTGACAAAACTGAAAATCTAAAACATAAGGAAACTGACCATAAAAATCATATAGTAGGATAGCTTAGTGTCCCCTGAGCAAAAATTTGTTTTAAAAAATATGGTAGTCCAAGTGTTAGCCACGTTATTGAGATAATACTATATGTCTAAGAACGCTTGGACGGACAGACTGTTGTTCTTGCTCGTTACACATAACGTTATTGGTGACGCAAGTTTTAAAAAGAGGCATGGGAGTAATTCAAATTCTATTGGGTGGTATAGGTGTATAAGAGTAAAGGGGGGAGATAGGAACATTTTAACTAAAACTAAACATCTTTTTCTATCGGCATAACTAACGCGGACTGACCAATGGACTACGAGGCACATAGTTTGTTTGGAATTTTGTTTTGTTTTTTCAAACTAAATTCAAAAAAATGTGGTAGTTGCCTGCTTTCATTGGTCGGCTCAAATAGATATTGGCAAAAGGCATAGTGGGCTCGTGGCCATTTGACTAGAAAATTTTATCAATACAACTACGTTGAGAGCAGATGTGATAACTTGGAAAATTAACTAATAAATTCACTATCTGGACGAGGCAGAGCAAAACTGTGGCCATATTCTTTGCCAGTCAACGTTATTTGTGACATATTTCTTTGAACTAGTGGTAAGAATGCTTTATGTATTTACATGCTTGATTAAAACTGCACAAGTTAGATACTGCTATGAGGGAAAGTGAAGGACATGCCGGGAGCAAAACATTATTGAGTCCTCACATTGAACTGTATTTGACTGTTGCATATTATTATGATTTTATATCAATAATTTTGTATTGGAAGATGTTAGTAAGCCTCAGTGTTCCATGAACACTCTTTAACATGCCTATATCGTTTATAATTTAGAAAAGAAAAGAAAAATCATATAAAAGGAGATGTGGTTACTCCACGTTATTGGATTGAAGCAAACTATGTAAAAGTACAGTGGCGTATCTGCCATAGGGACCTGAGGTGTGGTCACAGGTATGAGTCATATAAATTAGGAGCTGATGCAAATAAATGCATAAAAGGCTGACTCCATACCATCATGTATACATAGTGATAAGACGTTGGGATCAGATATGAAAAGGCCGGGGTGTCTTTTTATTACAGGGTTTTTATTTTCCTGTTACCATCCGGTGACAGGAAACCTGATGAGTGAGTGAAAAGTGAAAAGTCTCCCTTCAAAACAGTTTATGCTGTCAGCTGATAGCCTGAAGGAGCTTGTGTGTAGGTGCTGATTTAAAAATTGAATCTGCAGTGACATCCTGACTTATTTTCATCATATCAAGAATCCCAGGTGATCAGTTAACAGCTGGGACATCTGACACTTCATCCTAATAAACTGGTTCTTATCAAAATGAACAGAATTCTAGGGGCATGATGAAAACAACAGCCCCTCATAACCAATGACTATCACTAGCATCTATTAACGTTTTAGTCTGTGAATACACCTACAGGGACTCTATAATAATATTATATTCATAGGACCAAGAGTCCATATTTTTTTTTTGTTGAAGCATTATATGTAAATATAATTTCTCATTTTCAAAGACCTGTCCAAATGTGATGGCGGGACAGGCAGATTAAATTGTACAAAGAAAAAAAAAACATTCAATTTTAAAGAAAACTTTAACCACAGTCTTATTCCCTTTCTTATAGTGAGTTAAAATGTATTGTGTTGATGTACCATCATCTTCATTTCACCCCTAGACACTAGAGACATCATACACCAGCCACTAGAAGCAAAATATTGACTGTTGTTCTTGACTTTGATCCGTTGTAGTGATTATGCATGTCTGCTTTTACCAACAAAAAGGGCAGGTCACGGCACCAATTAGTGTAATATGTGGCCGTGTATGTTTATACGGCACTAGTAGTTATATTGATTTTATTTAGTCAGTTAATCCTTCATATGTTGTGGTGGTTCAAGTGCTATCTGGCCTTCCGCCAGAGATGGTAATACTTGACCTTTACTCAGTTTTTCAACCCAGGAATGTTCTTCCCTTTGAGTTTGGTGATAAGCAAAACAGTTTCAGCACAACAACGTATATCCACAAGAAATTATTTTAAAGTTCCACAAACAGCAATGTAGAAAAATTCAATTAGAGTTTATTGATGTCATTAGACAAACACTGTAAATTTCGCAATGATGATTGGTTATCCAAGATAAAAAAAATATGTAATCCAGCTGAATAATATATGTAAATCCCAAATAGAATAATATACTGATTTGTCTACTCAAAAACTTGTCTTGGTATCCTCAAAGACGAAGTTCACCTAACGCTATCTGTAAAAATCCTCTAGTCTAAAGTTATGGTTTCATTAGAATCATAAATCCTGAAATCTCTGCCTACACTAGTCAACAAATTTTCAAAAGTTATTTGTACCAGAAATTAAATATACCATTTCTTATTGATTTTGGCATGCTGATTTCAAATATCATAATGAAATTCACCAATTGGCTCTGGTTTTTTTTTTTTAATGATGAATTTACATTACGGTAATACAAATAATGTATGCTTGTTTAATTCTCTGGGGTGAACAGCTAGTCTTTCTATTTTAGCATTATAAAAATTGTGGTTACATACTCAATTAATTGATATTTCAACATAAAATGATAGAAAAAATAAAAACATCATTTAAAGTTCACATATCATGTTTTAAAAAGGCACATTTGAACCCATTCCGTCATTATTCAGTTGCTGTTCGAGCTCTCTTTGCTTGCTTCTTGTAGTCAATCGATGAGGTGTCTCTTGTCACAGTCCAACAGTAATCAGCAAGCATTGAAGGGCTCCAATTGCCTTGATACCTTGTCTCCATAGCAGCATTGTCCTGGTGAAATCGTTCACCATGCTCATCACTGACCGCTCCATAGTTTGACGTAAAGAAATCCAGATGAGAATCCAGAAAATGAATTTTCAAAGACATGTTGCAGCCAAGACTCTTATACTTCAGAAGGAGATTTTCTACAATTTCATTGTAATTATCAGATCTGTTGTTTCCAAGAAAATTGTCCACCACTGACTTAAATGCTAGCCATGCTGCTTTTTCCTTGCCATGCAACACGCAAAGAAACTCGTCATCATGAAGAAGTTTTCGAATTTGCGGACCAACAAATACTCCCTCTCTTATTTTAACTTCACTCAGTCTTGGAAATTTTCTGATGAGGTATTTGAAAGCCTCATCTGTTTTCTCCATTGCCTTGACAAAGTTTTTCATGAGACCCAGCTTAATGTGCAAGGGTGGCAACAAAATCTTGCTGGTGTCGACAAGTGCTGGGTTCTCAACGTTCTTACTGCCAGGCTGCAATGACTGCCTGATTGGCCAATGTCTTCTGATGTAATGGTCACTTCGTGCACGGCTATCCCACTCACACACCAATGTCCTCTTCTTCATCAGTGGAAGCAGCTGAAAATGATTCTGGCACTTTGGGAACTGGTAGGTCATCGCCATGTGGTACCGGACGTATTGCAGGGGGGATGTTTGGATATTCCAGAGTCCATTTTTTCTTCTTTGATATGCCTTTCCCAATTGGAGGGACCATGCAAAAGTAACAGTTGTTGAGATGATCAGTGGGCTCTCTCCAAATCATTGGGGCTGCAAAAGGCATAGCTTGCCTTTTGCCAGTCAACCACAGTTTAAGATGTGCTGCACATGTATTGCAGCATATGTGTGGCGCCAAGCTCTTATCTTGATCTCCTATTCTGCAGCCAAAATACAAATTGTACGCCTTCTTAATCACTTTAGTTATATTTCGTTTTTGTGATAGAAATGTCACCTCACCACATATATAACAGAAATTATTAGCACTGTTCACACATGTCCTAGGCATTTCTAACTACGATACTTTTGATAAGGACAAATGCACTAACTAATGGCAACATTTTATCAGAGATAAGATATTTATACACAAAGGTGATGTAATCATAGGTAGGATTCCATCATCAACTTCTAGTTACATTTTTATTGGTCATTAGAATAAATTATGCAATCGCCCACAACAGTTGCGTCATATAAATAAATTGACCGTAATTAAATAAACTAGTAGCATATATCTTGAAAACTAGAGCCAATCAACATTTTTTAATGTCATTTTCGTTTTCAGCACACCAAAATTAGTTAAGATCAGCTATTTTCATTTCTGGTACATTTTGGTTGTTGACTAGTGCTATCGCCCACAACTCTTCTATTTATACTATTTATTATTTTTTCCCGCCTTTTTTCACACGACCCGTCCTTTTTTCACACGACCCAATAATTAACATTTGCACTCCTCTCCTCAGCTTTTCGACCTTTTTGCACACGACATTCTGTTATTTCGACTTTTTTTTCACATGTGTGATCTTTTCCAACTTAATAGGATTAAAAAAACCAGATCACACAAACATTCATTTCCCACTTTCGCGCTTATAAAACCCATTCATTATTATCTGGGACTGACCTACGTTTGCCCTGCCAGAGCAGCAACCGCCAACTGAACCCTGAATGAATACTGCGTTTTGTGTAAAAACGTCTTATTTGCCCTTAAGGTCTGTCATTCTTACATGTAGCATCTTCTAGCACATATAAATGCCTAGCGTGGAAGTAGGAGGGACAAAGCTAGCGTGAAAGGCCAAGCGGTCACACATGCAAGGACTTTGGCATCACAATAAGTCTAAAGAAAACAAATGTGCAGGGTCAGAATGTGGATGTTGCATCATTTATCACTACTGATAACTATGAATTGACATTGGTGCATCACTTCACATACCTGGGCTCTACCAATAACGACAAACTCTCTCTGGACATTAAAACTGACAGCCGCATTGGTAAAGCTGCAGCTGCATTTGCCCGCCTCACAACCCGTGTTTGGGGAGACTCTAAAGTCACAACGAAGAATAAAGCTGCGGTAAATAACGCCTGCATCACCAGTGCATTTCTATATGGTAGCGAAACATGAACAACCTATGCCAAACAAGAAAGAAGGCTCAATACCTTCTATCTACGGTGTCTACACCACATCCTTGGTATTTCGTGGAAGGACAAATTGACAAATGTCGAGGTGTTGTCACATGCTAGCCGTCAAAACATGTATACACTGCTTTCACAGCGTAGAATACGCTGGCTTGGCCATGTTCACCGCATGGAAAATAATCGCATCTCGAAAGATATCTTCTACGGACAAATAACAGATGGCAAAAGAACAGTTGGGCGACCGCAGCTGAGGTACAAAGATGTGTGCAAGAGAGACATGAGGGCACTGGACATAAATCCAGCAACCTAGGAGGATGAAGCTGCCGATCGCATCAAATGGTGGTGCCACTTCGGATTGGGCGAAAAGAAGCTCTCATCGCAAGCAGAAGAGAGAAGAAAACGTCGAAGAAAAAAAAATAGGTGAGGGATGTCACCTCAAGGGTGCATTCCCATAGTCAGTTTTGACTGAAAGGCTATTCTTACTTTGACGTTAGAATAGTTACTTCTGATTATTTACATAGTTTTTGTGTTAAATGTCCTTAAATTTCTGGTAAGCATGATTCCCCTCCTTTGTGCGTTTGACACTCTGAGACATAAGCGTTTCTGTATTTGCTCTTGACAGAGCATGGAAGCACCACTGTGGCTGGCATCCTCTGGAAGCCAGCACGAAGCATTTATATACTATTGCAGCAGTTGTTTCTGTAACAATGCGTTTCATATGATGCGATTTCCAGTCTCAACAGCCGTCATATATGACACGCTTGTTGCCAGTATCATCAGTCGTTACATACGACATGCTTCAGGAATGAATACTGATATGGATTGGTTGCGAGGTGGTAGTTTATTCACATTAAAGAGAGTATCGCTGTACTTAGCATTTAATTCAGTTTTATGGGTTCACGTGTCTATTTTAATTATTAGGTAATTATTGTCATGGAATGGAAGGGTGTAGGATGGTCTAGGAGAGCACGTGTGTTCACTTGGAGAGACAGTTATTTCTCTTCTCGTTCCTTATGGAACATTGAGCCACCACTGTGGCTGGCCTCCGCAGGAAGCCTGCATAAAACATTCATATTCTCTAGCAGCCGTGGTTTCTGTAGCAATTTATGTTGTACTAGTGTAAAAGCCCATCATAAGACGGGAAGTAAACTCAAAAGCACCAATACCTAACGGCAATTTTATTTATTTAAAAGTATAAAAAAACCAGTGTGCATCACCACAGTACACGAACTACGTAACAGCAGCGAGGTTCCCAATGTGTGTATACGGGATCTTACATTCTATAAATATTTTTGTGCACACCGTCATTTGCGCACTTTTTTATGTTGAGTGTTACTATTTTCGGGAGAGTACATATAAGGGAAACAATACAGTTGATGTTTAGCTTTCAAGCAAAGTTGCATCCCATAGCGTTACGCACTGACAGAAAAAGCTGGGATTTTATATATATATTGATGGTGAGATTGCCAGCCCCATTCACAGAACCATTCTAATCGCATTCGACGACATGCCTGAGTGAGTGGTGCGTGTGTGTGTGTGAGTGTGTGTGTGTGAGTGTGTGTGTG
The DNA here is from genome assembly GCA_024509875.1 of Oreohelix idahoensis. Taxonomy (NCBI): domain Eukaryota; kingdom Metazoa; phylum Mollusca; class Gastropoda; order Stylommatophora; family Oreohelicidae; genus Oreohelix; species Oreohelix idahoensis. Next base: position 59,156 of record JAMPIV010006812.1, on the reverse strand, counting down.
TGTGAGTGTGTGTGTGTGTGTGTGTGTGTGTGGGTGTGTGTGTGTGTGTGTGTAATAGTGTGATGTTTCAGGTGCAGTAGAAAAAAGGCTGTTTGACAGGTGAAAGTATGATGTTGCTCAATGTGTTATTATTATGATTTTAACTAGTCAGGGCGTTATTTGTGTTTCAGATTAACCCATGGGCACTGGTTGGGTGTTTGTTTGTTTGCTTGTTTAATTGTCAACTCTTAAAATGTGCTTGGTGTTAACTGGATTGTAAACCCTTATTAAATACAACACTTCCTCGATTAAATACAACACCTGCCTTAACCCTCAGAGTTTTATTAGTGTACGAGTCTGATGTAAATGTAAACTGGCCGCAAGTCAGTAACACATATCATATATCACAACCCACACTAGCACAGATCTATGGGAGGCGATCGAATCACATGATGGATTTGTTTGTATGCAATGAATATTGTCCTTAAAACCAAACAGCGATATTGAAATATAAATTTTATGGACAGGAGGGCTTTCAGTGCACTTAACAAAATATATAACAATAAAGAAACCTCAAACCCAGGTTCCTAAACTGACATGTCAAGGCAGCCATATGGTAGGCTAAAAACATAGAGAACAGCAACAAACGAAAATTAAGAAGTTGAAGACTTTCATAAATGGTTGCGTGTGTAGAAGACAAAGATTTGAATCGTATGGCAGGATCTTCAGTGTGTAACTGATTTCAAGAACCATACAACTGTCAATAGAACAAGAGGCGAGAAAACCTTGAGAAAGCCTGTTATCAACATTAATCAAGGAGTCCATGCTCTGGAATCCCCGCATAAGAAAGATGGAAGGAAAATTATAAAAAAGAAGACAACATTTGAAAATAGGAATTTGAGATTTTTATTACAGGGCTTTAAAAAACACGGAAAGACATTGAAAGGATGGCCCAAGACATGAATTCGTTGTAGATCTATCTTCATCAGAAAGCTAAAGGGTATTGAATAAAAGAAGCGACATCGATAATAGCTGTTAAGCAAACACATAAGTATAATATAATCACTTATGATCATTTTAGAATAAACTACACATATACTCATTTTAGAGTATTTCTTTTGCTAGCATGTGGAATTATCCTACAATTATATAATTGACACATGTATTAATTTTAGAATTAAGATGTGCACCGATATTACTCAAATGGACTTCATAATTGCGCATCATGAGATGGGACATATTGTGTACTATATGGAGTACCGAAATCAGCCTTCGATCTTCAGGCGTGGAGCGAATGATGGTATGTAACAGTAACACTTTTTTTTAAAATTTGTCATTTTGTTCTTTATCATCATCACCTTTACCAGCATACATCTTCTTGTTATTCTGTACCCAAGGTCTATAAGTATTCTTCCCTGCGAACACAACCCTGTCCCTTGTCAGTCTGCCCTTGACAGTCCCTTTTAATTTATTTTTACACAAATGGTTTTCACAAACTGGACTTCTTTCCGGATTAAAAATTTCATCACTGTTGCCAAAAGAAATTACTAGCGTCAATTTTTGTTTTCTAATTGGTACGGGTAATTTTAAGAATATTATTATTACTTCAGGAACCGTCCTCCCGACGTCCTGTGGTAAGAGTGCATTAGACTTGAGGCTTGACACTCCTTATTACAGTGGCCTGCTGAATACCCTCCAGGGTTCTCCTTGTATATTCCATTTGAGGAATTATAATATATATATTTAAATATGGCCAGTCACACACAATCTCCCTGGCCTGCACCTCAGGTACTCAGTAACAAGGCCTAACTTCTTGGCACAGTTCATATATTTAATAACACAGTACTCCACATTGAGTATGGTATGACATCGTAGCTTTTACTAGCACGTGTCTCTACTGTCCTTGATTCTGATACTCTCAGTTTTAATGGAACAGTCAACTTACGTGCCCAAGAATTCCATACACACTGCTAAGACTAATCTGACATTATACTGTTAATGAAAGCATAAGGCAGTGATGGTAATCGATCTTGCAGGTGCAATATAAAGATGCCCAAAGGCAATTAACACATTCTAAAATCAGGTCCTACTGGACACATTCCATGCATACTGGTCAAACGACACAAGCAGACTGCCGGTTAGAGACGCTAGCTTGTCCCAAATCAAAACTGACGTCTGCTGTCAATTCAAAGCAGGAGTCAAGACGTCACTTCCTGCAACCACGGGATACCGTGTGTAAACAATATATATCAGGAAGTGATCGAATACAAAACATGATATGATATTTACTCATATCATTTACTTCCCCCCCCCCCCCCCCCCCCCCCCCCCCCCCCCCCCCACCCCCCACCCCCCTCCCCCCCCCCCTCCCCCCCCCCCGCACCCCCCCCCCCCCCCTTGGATTAAAATAATGAAAAGGAACTTTTCATTATTTTCATAGTACAATCTTACAAGGTCACTGGAGAAACCATATGACAATATCCAAATACTCAACTGTCATCATTATGATAGCACCTAGAGGCGTGCTCCATAATCGACAATTTAACACACAAAGTGTGGTAGTTAGTAATAACATAACTAAACCCATTATCGTTAGCAGACGCTCTTTTGACACAAATGTGAGGTAACTACATTAATTAGAAGGCAGTGAAGAAAAGTCAATATGTCAGTCATGGCACTCACACAGCATACCATGTCAACAAACGCCCTAAGTCGTGTCGGTATGTAAGTCTACCTATCTATCAAATGAAATGCGTAATAAGCAATCAAAGACAGAATAGAACATATGAGGCAGACAAGTTAAAATATAAGTGGTGACTATGACAATATGTCAAAATAGTTATTAATATTTGTATGTATGCAATGTCATGTGGTGAATGACAATGTTAATGAGATGTCATATGAAGATATATTACTTAATATCTACACATATGAAGGATATAGGTTATACCAAGTGTAAGCACCAATGTAATTCAATTCACATAGAGGTACCCTAATGAACCAATGTAATATCACTAGTGTTATTAAAACTGGTCATGTTAGACCATACAAAGTTCTTCCTGTAGAAGTATTTAAAAGAATTAAAGTTTCAGTGAGTCACTAGTTCGCACATCATTGTTATTGATTTCTAGTTAAGTATATATGCCGGAAGAAATAGTTCATTGAAGAAAATCCATTTTCCATCTATGTCGGTTGTCGATGTTTGTCTTCCATGCAATAGCATATACAGCACAGATACTATTGTTCATTCTGTACTTGAGAATTTTATAAGTATATGTTGCAATATAATTTCTTTGTTATGTCCCTTTCTGAACTTTGTAGTCAGTAATTTTAGTTACTTCCCTTTTTAATCAACGTTGGAGACAGTTAATTAGTGCAAAACATTTTGGAAATTGCAGCAAAGTATCTGAATTGTACCGACTTGGATCGTCATACTGCCAAAAGTCATTGTACAACGTGTATGAAGTAGAGAAATATTGTTCTTGAGCAATTGCATTAGACATCATATGACGAACGCTTGAATATATATCTTGATTTAGGATGGACAGTAATTCATCATCATCATGTTGCTTGGCATAGTGTCTCTAGTTTTTCAACTGGTTTAAGTGCATGACGAAGCAATGTGGCTGTAATATCTGAAGTATGCACTATATGAGTTAAAAGAAGGCATGTGCCTTAGTTCATGATGCTACCTTTTTGCGAAATAATTCCTGACTTGTCCCAAAGGAAGTAATGTTATTATTGAGCATCAAAGTTGGATTGAAGCAACATTTGCGGAGACAACTGGCGATAGCGGATGCTTCACGCATCTGGATAGAACATCGGCCATCACGTTCACCTTTCCTGCGATGGGTTTAATCTGGTAATTATAGGGTTGAAGGGCCAGTGAGGCACGCGCTGCTTTAGCATTCTTGAATCTCGCTGTTTTCAGGTAAGAAAGTGCTCTTTGGTCCGTCTCGAGTGTGAAACTTGCACCAAGCAGGTAGCGTTGCAGTTTAGAGAAGCAGAACACAAGAGCCAGTAGCTCTCTCTCAATGACCGGGTAACGCTGCTCCGTCGGCGTTAGCTTCCTGCTAACATAAAGTGTTGGATGTAAACAGCCCTTCCATTCTTATAACAGCGAACCTCCAATGGACGTTTTTGAAGCTCGACTCTAAGTTGAAAATGTTTAGAAGGGTCAGGCAATCTCAATATAGGTAACTTGGAAAACAGACATTTTAATCTATTTAAAGCCACATGACCCTCTTGGCTAAAAACACACCTATTTGGTGACTCTTTCTTCACCAGTGATGACAACACGGACGTATACTCTGCAAAATTAGGGATAAACTTGCGATAAAAGTTTAGGAGCCCCAGAATACTTCTAACCTGTTTTTTGGTCTTAGGTATATCAAGGTTTAGAATCCTAGAGATAGTAGTATCCTCTGTTTTCAAAAAACCTCCTCCTACTTTATAACCTAAAAATGAAATCTCCTGAAATCCAATCTTAGTCTTAGATGGACGTGCAGATAAATTATGACGACGTAGAGTGGTAAGTAAGGATTGAATACCCTTCAAATGTTCATCCCATGATTGATGAAACAGACAAATGTCGTCAATGTAAGTAATTAGGTCGTCTCTGTCAGAGAAGAGTCGTCTCATCATGCGAACGAAGGTCGCAGGTGCGTTAACTAAACCAAAAGACATATAATTGAATTGAAAGAGTCCTAATGGAGTAGCAAATGCAGTATAAGGCTTGGATCGTTCCGTTAATGGCACTTGGAAATAGCCTTTAGACAGATCAAATTTAGAGAAAAATGTAGCTGTAGCTAGTCTATCCAATAAAGACTCCAACACGGGAAGTGGTTCCGCGTCGTGGATGGTGACCGAATTTAGACGTCTAAAATCTATGCATGTACGTATAGATTTGTCTTTTTCCGGATCAAAACCATCGGAAAACTATAAGGGGAATGAGATGGAGAAATGACATTTAATTTCACCATCTGTTCTAGTTCCTCTTTAACTTGACATTGTAAATGTATAGGAATAGGGTAAGGTTTCAACTTAATTGGTTGAAAGTCTGTCAGAATAATATCATGTTCGATGATATCAGTATGTCCTGGGACATCAGTAAGGACATCAGCAAAAGAACGTAAGATAGAAGTAACCTGTTCTTTCTGGAAAGAAGATAGAGTTGGTGATATATCAACATCTTTCCAACTTTCAGTAGACAAGTAGTGAAGACTAGGTAATACCAATAGTGAGTCATTACCATCAGTCAAATCAGAATTTTCTTCCTGTATGACAGCCAAAGAAGAATGACGACAGACAGATTGATCAAGAGCCTCAAAGACTGGTCTTAGATATGGTGGACGTGTATGAAACTGCTGTAACATATTGATATGAAAAGTTTTTTCTTTTCCCTCTACTGAGACAATATAATCAACATCAGACAGTTTCTCCACAATCCTGTAAGGTCCTCTCCATGAGACTAATAATTTGTTATCTCTCCTGGGTAACAATACGTAAGCCTCATCACCAGGCCAAAGTTGGCGTAATTTGCGGTTTTGGTTAATAAATAACCTCGCCCTAAGCTTTGCCTTTTCAGATGAACATACTGCTATTTGGCATGCGTCTATTATTTTTTTCTTCAAATTGACCACATACTGATATGAGGTCTGAACCTCCTTGTTCATCTCAGCACCAATTAAAAGTTGTTTTAATATAGACATTGGGCCTCGTGGTCTGGCGCCAAAAACCAATTCGAATGGACTAAAGCCTGTATGTTCATTTTTTATCTCTCGATACGCAAATAAAATAGCTGGCAGGACTCTGTCCCAATTTTGAGGATATTTAATTGTAACCTTATGTAGCATTTGTTTTAAGGATCTGTTGAGGACTTCTATTTTCCCATTAGACTGAGGATGGTATATTGAACTAAGGGATCTTTGAATCCCAAACATATCCATAACCTGTTTCATAGCATCTGAAACTAACTGAGTTCCTCTATCAGACAGGATGTTTTCAGGAAAACCTATTCTACTAAAAATCAAAAATAATGCATCAGCAATATCTACCGTGGTGATGGTTTTTAAAGGAATAGCTTCTGGCCAGCGTGTGCACATATCTATGCAGGTCAACACATATTGATGACCTCTGGCTGATGTTACCTTTAAAGGGCCAATAATGTCAATGGCCATCTTTGCGAAGGGACGCAAAGAAATATCAGATGCTTGAATGGGCGCATCATGTTTTGGTTTTCTGGTTGCTACACTTTGGCAGATGGTACATGTACGACAAAATAATTTGACGTCTTTCGTAATTCCGGGCCAAAAAAAATATGACAAAACTCTTTGTTTTGTTCTAGCAACACCTAAATGTCCTGCACATTCAATGTCACGTGCATGTCGTAAAATGAATGGTCGAAAACAAGCTGGTACCATAATCTGTTTCTTTAAGGAATTAGCAAATTGATAGTTTCTTACTAAAATCCCATTTTTGATAGTATACCAGTGTTTTGCACAGTCATCTATCATTACATCATTCAAATTAGCAATATGAAAATATTTTTTTAAGGAAGTATCATCTTTCTGTCTTTGTATAAAGGTTTCCTTATCAATGAGCTCCATCTGAAATAAATTGTCATCATCAGTATTCACATCATTCATTACCTTAATATCATCATTATTTTCCTGTTGATAATGAATTATATCATCATTATTATTTTCCTTTTCTTCTTCATCTTCTGAAGTGATATCTTCAGTTATATCTTCAGGTAACACATCAATAACTGGTTTGTGATGATCATTGTCCATGCGAGACTGAGCTCTGGTAGTCACAGCATTTGAACATAATAAATGTTGTCTTTCCCATATTTCAATATCTTCCTGTGTACATTCATGCAATTTAGGTATGTTTCCCATAATAATTCCAGCAATTGGATTGTCCAAGAGGCATACCAGTGTTCGTCCTGTAAAATAAGGTGTGTCCAAAAATACCTCTGCTGTGGGGTAATATTCCACAGTTCCACCAAAAGTTATGCATTTCACTTGTTTTCCTGTATAATCCACCTTATCAACCAAGGCTTTGCGCACACCAATAGTGGTTGCACCAGTGTCTCTGAGTAAAGATGCTAACTTATTATTGACAAAACCTCTGTTCAAGATCAATGAACCAGTACTTTCAAAAGATGACATGACTGGGAGAGGGTGTCCGCATAATAATCTTGGCACTCCTTGAGGCTGAAATAAAGAATTGCAATTAGTGCAGTTATCACTATTTGTTAAGTCTACACTGCATGAATTTGCATGTGCTACAATATCATTATGGTTCTGATTATTATCATGAACAATGGCATTGGTACTTTCAGTGTTTCTTGGTTGTCTGGAAGTATTGTTATGATAAGATCTTTTATTTGCATTTTGATCATTTCCTCTATAAAATGATTTCTGCCCTCTATTTGATTTTGAGTTATATTCTCCTCTATTTTGCCAGTTATTAGACTTAAATGAGGTTTGTGGATAAAAGTTATCCCCCTGATATGAATTCCAATGTCTTTGAGGTTGGTATTTATTAAAATTGTATCTACCTCTATTTTGACTGTAATTATGTGATGGTTTAAATCTTTGATTCCTATCTATGCTGTTTGATCTATACCTAGGTGCATTGTCTTGGAATGACCTGGCCGATGCAGCTGGTAATGAATCCCTTACATTGTTTTTGCTCAATACTCTATTAGGATGTGCAACTTGATATTGACGTCCTAGGGTTTGTAATTTAGTTAGGTTCTCTGGTTTTCTTTCCTGCAGGAACGCAAGAAAATCAGAACTAATAGATGACAAACGCTTGTCTCTTAGAATTAAATCTGACAAACCCTCAAAAGTTTTTTCAGTTTTGGATAGTTCAATCCATCTAGAAAAATTCAGTTTAACAGCTGAAATGAATTCAGTGAAATCTTTTCCAGAATCAGGGTACAAAGACCGAAATTTCTGACGATAACCCTCATCATCTAATTGATACCTCTGCAATAAAATCACCTTAACAGCTTCATAATCCTTTCTAGTCTGGTCATCCAAAGTGGAGACTACAGTTAATTGTTCACCAACCAATAAATTCATAAGTCTACATGTCCATGTAGATTTGTCAATCTTATATTCTTCACAATAAGTTTCGAATCTATTTAGGAAGCATGAAATGTCATCTATGGATGCATTAAATTTTGGCAAATTAATCCTTATGGCAGTAGTATGATCTTTATTTTTATCTTCACCTACCCCAGGATGCAACAGTGGTTGTTGTAATTTTAATTTTTCCAGTTCAATCTCAACTAGTCTTATAGTTTGAGCTTGTTGAGATTTGATCTCTTCTTGAGTTTTAATTTGTTGCAATTTTATCTCCTCTTAAGCTTTCTCCTCTTGAGATCTGGCATAGGCTAATTTTTCCCTTTCAAGAGCCAATTCTTCTGATCTCCTTTTTTCAGCTAATTCCTCTTTAGGGAGTTCTTCTTGTCTCCTTAATTCTTCCTTATGGAGTTCTTCTTGTCTCCTTTTTTCTGCCAATTCTTCTTTGCGAAGTTCTTCTTGTCTGTTTACTTCTTTATCAATATAAGCTTGCAAAGCTGGACATTCCAAATTAAGTTCCTTCCCAATCTTCAATAAATCCTTTAATGAAGTCATGGTTGCTTATTCTTGTGTTTCTCGATAATACACAATATTTTAACTTTTATATATATGAATATGTCAGCTATATATTCAATACTTCATCCACCAATCTCAGATCAGTTTATAATTGCAATAGTAGATGTATTCAGATAAACAATATGGAGTAATGAAAAAATAGAACCACAACAAGTAAGAACAGCAAGACAGGGTTCGAGCAACTAAAGGAAATACAAATGGTTAACTAAGGAAATAACTATAATATATATATGAATTAATTTAAACTAATGCTCTAGTACAAATAGACAAGACAAGACGCATATCACAACAATTATGACATCTATGAAATAAATGATAGTCAGATGAGACTAGACAATATTACAAACAATAATGCAACAAACTAAATAAAATATAACAATGACAGTACTTATGAGGACAAACAATAGATAAACATGACTACACAGCTAACAAAAATGGATCTGTTAAATTCAATAGAGGCAAACTTTTATACAACCAGCAGAATATGCTGGGTCCTCTATCTCAATCACACAGATACTGCCCTACAGAACGCTTGATTTGCTCATTCGACCTAGCTTTCGCGGTATTGAATAATCACAAATCAAGTCCCTCCATCCTGCCCGCTAGTTACAAAACCAAAAACACGTAATGAAAACACATATGGTGAAGTTAGATATCAGGCAAACAGATTGTATTCACAGCCAAGCTGTATGTAACAATAAACAGACTTATCTGTTGCCAAGAAAACAATCCTTCTTGAGACTTCGACAAGCAAGGGATGTAGTAATGATGATAGTAGCCTAGTCTTTGGTTAGGCTTAGAATTGCTTCATGCTGACATCAAAGGACATCGATCTGGTCCATGATTTTCGACAGAATACTTGATTCTTGGATGAAGATAGTCAGTTCCTATGACTTCTATGTAACAATGGGTCACTTTTATAACTTAGTGACAACTTGAGGCACATTCATATTGATGGAAATCCCTTCCATTCATGAAAACGTTTGGCAGACGATGCGTGCCGCCATTTTGAAAAAATAGTCCTCGACTCGTTAGGCGCTCTTCGGCTTGTAAGGCATCCAATGGCTTGGCCCCCAGAAACTGGTACGGGTAATTTTAAGAATATTATTATTACTTCAGGAACCGTCCTCCCGACGTCCTGTGGTAAGAGTGCATTAGACTTAAGGCTTGACACTCCTTATTACAGTGGCCTGCTGAATACCCTCCAGGGTTCTCCTTGTATATTCCATTTGAGGAATTATAATATATATATTTAAATATGGCCAGTCACACACAATCTCCCTGGCCCGCACCTCAGGTACTCAGTAACAAGGCCTAACTTCTTGGCACAGTTCATATATTTAATAACACAGTACTCCACATTGAGTATGGTATGACATCGTAGCTTTTACTAGCACATGTCTCTACTGTCCTTGATTCTGATACTCTCAGTTTTAATGGAACAGTCAACTTACGTGCCCAAGAATTCCATACACACTGCTAAGACTAATCTGACATTATACTGTTAATGAAAGCATAAGGCAGTGATGGTAATCGATCTTGCAGGTGCAATATAAAGATGCCCAAAGGCAATTAACACATTCTAAAATCAGGTCCTACTGGACACATTCCATGCATACTGGTCAAACGACACAAGCAGACTGCCGGTTAGAGACGCTAGCTTGTCCCAAATCAAAACTGACGTCTGCTGTCAATTCAAAGCAGGAGTCAAGACGTCACTTCCTGCAACCACGGGATACCGTGTGTAAACAATATATATCAGGAAGTGATCGAATACAAAACATGACATGATATTTACTCATATCACTAATATACTTACTTTATTACTCAGTCGTTCCTGTTCTACCCTAGGTTTGCTAGATAGAACCCCATTCTGACCTATCGGCGGTCTTCCTCCTGGTCTGGTTCCAGTAGATCTTCTTCCATTCTGGACACACGACCAAACCATCGTATTTTAGACTGTTCTACTTGGGTCTGTAGTTGAGTTTTGAGTCCTTGCCCTATCATCTGGTTGCGGATCATGTCTCATCTTGTTACTTCAGTCACCTTCCTCAGATACGTTATTTTGAGGTTTGGAACTGGCTTTTATGGGTTGTATTCATTGAACATGACACGCATCCATAGGTCAAGACTGGGACATGGATGCGGCGGTGACGTATGGTGTATATTGGTGTAGTTACAACGGTAGTTGTCGCTGGGGATGGCCTATAAAATATTATTAAGAAGGTCTCTTGAAAAATGCTCGTTAAGAAAGAAAGAGACGTATTCGAGATAAGGGCGAGAAGAAGAGAATGCGAATGCTTTCCACTGGATAGAGTTTTCTAGTAATTTATGGAAATTGTTCTATTTTCCCACGCCCTTAGCTTCTTTCCGCAGATCCCGTAAATGAGATCGCCGTAATCTAATTTAAATGTAGAATATTTTACCTATATGTAAATATTTAACACCGACAACACGAGTGATACATTAACGAACTTCATAATGAACCAACGGTTATTGGGTTTTTTAATTAAATATATACACACATGTCGGCGTCTGTGGCCTAATGGATATGAACGCGGTTTCATAATCCAGATATACCAGGTTCGAAACCAGCTGCAGGCGATTTGGTAGCAGATCGCTTTGTGTGGATTTTTAACAATGGTATAAGCGCCGTACCGTTCAGAAAGCAATGGCAAACTACTGAACGTAAAAATTGCCTAGAAAAATCCCAAACAGCCAATAAAAGCTGGGGTTGATTGCCACGTCCTGTAAAGGATAAGCAATTAACATATACACATATGGGGTTAGTAGTAATTACAACGTGATGATAGTGAAAGACACATCACACAAAAAACACACAGATGAAATATAAATAATGTAGTTAATTAAATAAGAGAATGGACCTATGTGAATCGAAATGATGATGTGAAATTATATTTGTTACCAAACTGATGTCTAATCTAATCTGTCCATGTTTCACTAAATGATTCTCCCGTGTATGATGATACACATGTATGCGTAGACTGTCCCAGGTAGGTTATGTTATGTTGTGTTGGGTATCTTCAAGACGAAGAAGTACTGATGAAAACTTGTGTTGTAATGAGAACTTTGACGATAAACAGTCCTTCAATGTTTGGCACTATCTCTGTACCGTTGACAAATCGTTGACTGCTGTCTTAAGAAAATGCCTGCTGTCTAATCTCCGAAAGGCACTGGCTAGACTGGCGCTCTTTACGAAATGATCTTGGTATGTAGACTTAACAACTTGAGTAGGTACTTTTGAGTCATAATATGTGCTTGGGAGTAAGTTGAGCTTGCTTGTAATCAACTTGCGGATCAGCTTGTAAATATGGAATCTTGCTTCATAAAATATGCTTGTGGGTAAGTTGAGCTTGCTAGCTGTATATGCGTATCAACTTGTGAATAAGGAATCTTGATTCTCAAAATGCGCTCGTGTGAGTGAGTTGGACTTGATACATGAATATGTAATCAACATGTGAGCACTTCTTCTTAATCGTGGACGAGAAAGCTTCTCTTTTAACTTAGGAAGTGAAGGAGGTCCTAAATGACGAACTCTGCTATCCAGACGAAGACTGTGCTAGCTTCTTTCTGGTTAGACGTCACACACGTAAGGTGTAGACTCAGACTTCTGTTGGACTAAAGACACACAAAAATCTTCCCAAGTTTTCACACTTAAAATCAGTGGTTGACTTTCTTTTATACTACTCCTCACAAATGAAGATTTCAATTCTCTAGTAATTGTGTATGACATGAGATGCACCTGATAAGTGTTAAATACATTGCGCATGGGAGTGTGTGCACATGCAAATATGTACGGATGATATAACAATGTAGATGACGTTAAAGTATGAACTATCAATTACCTCCTATCATCTTAGAGGAAAGTCTTTTGATTTAATTAATCATTTATGAGAACTATTAATTGAAAAACTGTCTGCCGCACATTAGCTATAATGGTGAGTACGAAAGTGATCTTAACTAAAGACTAAGAAAACATATTAATAGTTTTTAAAAGATTCACTAACCTCCTTTTCCCGTTCGCAAACTCCTTTAAGAACACAATACACCACAGATATTATTTATTTTATCCACAGTGAATTAATTGCAGGCTATGCTCTGGGATATTCTCTACACCAAGCTGTTGAAAAAGTCGTACTTATCTCCAGGGAATATTATGCTACATTATAATTCTAAAACGTCCCACGGTGGTCCATTGGGCCGGGGACGTAAAACTCCGCCCATGAACCAAATGCCAATCTGGTCGCCCAGGCCTTGGATCTCTCTTGTCCCATGTCAGCGCGTGTCACTGGCTAAAGTGGAAATGGCTATTCGCCAGAAATTTTCAATGCAGTGCTACATGACAAAAAGGAATTGGCCGGCTAATGCAAAAAAAATCACCCGCCTTCTAACTGTCACAAAGCTTTCTGTCTGTTTATCGATGTTGTACCTGCGGCTTCCTTTCTCCTTGTTTCATATCTAAGATTTCTATCTTTCTCCCGTCGGCTACCATCTGGAAACAAAGATTGTCCGTGTCACGGGTCTTTGATGTCCCACGCCCGGAGTCCATTGTTTGCGTGCATCCATTGTTCCCCAATGCGGTGACATGTCGTCTGTTTGAACAACAAACTAGCCATGAAAAGGCTAAACTCTATTTTCCAGCCGGCTCCTTCTTCAAAAATAATCAATATCCCAAGGTGATATGTCTGACAATATTTACACGGGGAAAAAGATATCAAAGAAGTTATACCATGCCCATGTGTGTTTCACTAGATTTCTCACAAGGCAATCTGGGGTTGGCGCGATAACGTCAATTGTCGGAATAAATCAAAGGCGTGTTAAAGTCCAGTGTTGATTAAAAGATTAACTTTAGCAGCACTGAATGAGCAAAATGTGGTTGAAAATGCAGTAAAGGAAGATGATGGAAAATAGAGCGATAATACTTGACGCTCGTTTATTGTAGCGTAGTCCTGAACAAATATCTAAGGGCAATTAACGAGAGCCTACCTTGCCTACTGTTACGGTATATGATATTAACGCCGTCTGCTAAAGGTTATCAGACGTGCAATTGTAAAGGTTAAGGCATTTAATATATTGCGATAGATGTTTCAATTATTGAACGCTCCATACACGATCGATTATGACGTGTATAGCGTTGTTTGGGTCACAGTCGGTAACTAAGAAACGCTACCCTTTGTTACTTTACCGCCAAGCTGAATAGCTGCGTTTTTCTAACCTTCCAATTCAATGGCATGATATAGCCATATATATGCATTTTTTGATGGACCAGGGTCAGTCCTAGAACTCTATATGAGAGGAAAATTTATGGAGGTTAGTAATTAACTAGAATCCTCAGAAGGATGAGAATAATCGTCAAATTCATATGAAATATTCAGACTCGCAGTCTCACTGTCGGCAGGTAGCCATGTCTATCTGCTCGTGCATATAGCTGTGATGTTCTGACGACAATACTGCATTGTATCCTTAAACGGACATTGACACATAACCAGCAGTCTACGTTATTGATTAATTTATGCATGACTTATATGGACTTATGCTCTACTCCTATTTGAAATGATCATCCTGTGTGTACAACTGTGAATTAAATGTATGGACTCAATGAAATGACTTATCAAATCAATCGTATTCCAAGGTTCAAGTATTGTTCGGAATCTTCCACCCCCGCATTCGCTTAATCTTCCATCGAAGGCACGATGCACAATCACTGAATGAAAAAACTAACATATCAAAGAAAAAAACAATGGCCAGAAATTTATAATTGTTTTATTCATATCACATGGAACATTGTTCAGAGCAAACCACCTTGCAACAGTGGTGCCCGGTATGTGGGGACGAAAAACAACCAAAAACCAAAAATTTTTTCATCACTTTCGAATGAATTATTTACTTTCGATAAACAATCACGTGATTTCATAAATATGACGTGGCACGCGTAACTACGAAGGTCAACCTGACGTCACAACATCGTGCGTACATGCTAACGCTCAAGGGACAAAGTCAGCGCATTCCAGTTTTGATGAAAAATACAAGATCACAATAGACCAAACGATGGAAAAGTCGTTATCTGCCAACGAGGAGCAAGCAGTTCTAGACACTGGTCTAGTCCGTTGGTGAAGATCGCATCGGGCGACGCGTTAAAAGATAAGTCTAAATTTGTGACTGTTGTCATTGAGATAACACAGTACTAAGTCCATTTCGTCTGTACAGGCATGTCTATTCTATTTTTCATGTATCTATGTTATATCTGTTTTCACCATTTGTGTTGTTCCTGCTTCGTGGGATGGTTGGGAGGAGAATAGAAACCAATTTTCATGGCTCCCTGGATGTCCAAATTGGTTTTAATCGCACTATAGGGCCGTCAGTTAATGGCACTTAACGAAGGATCCATCGACGACTTTCCGATGATTTCATCCGTTCGTATCTGCTATTAATTAACCTTGCATGTTAGATGTCTAGTCTAGTAATAACCAGTGTATTATAGTGTATTCAGTTCCAATTTTTATTCATTTCTGTAATTTGTTCGTAACTATTGCGTATTTTCTCCATCTTGCTATAATTTATTTGAATTGTTAATATATGTCCGTTCATGAGTCCTATGACGTCATTACTTTTTGCAGTCAATTTTTTTTCTTGTGTTCTGTCATAGATTGAGTTCAATCTCGCCTCAGGTCAATCCGTGACCTTCCTTCTTGCTTACGGTACTTCCGCTTGTTCTACTTAGTTTGTAAATTCATTTTTAATTGTGAAAATGTCTTGTTTGCGTCTTAACATTGTTTGTACCCTTTAGTTGCATCATTGTTTTGTTTGTCCTCATGATATATATTAAATACTACATTAATAATATGATATTATATGCAATAATACACTTGTAATTTAATTTAATTAATTTTTTCTGATATTTAAGGTTAATATGGGACATTGCATAATTATGCAGTGATAGTCCAAGAAAGTAGCACTACAATTTATAAGAGATGCCTAGGGCATAATAATATAATATATATATATATTGACCAAATAAAATAATCTTATAGTCTACCTTTGAGGTAATAGACCCATTGTATATTATTTAATATACTTTTCTGGTACTAAGAGAGTGACTTAGTACATTCAACAATATAATTACTAGGAATCATACCCAACATTATTGGATATTAAGATTAATTGTGTGAAGTAATTACATAATAGTTAACAGATATCATAACTATTTATGATATAGTATTATTTAGATACAATATTGTTACAAAATATTGTCTATTAGTTGAACTTAGACATTAAGTTCAGTACTATTGTGATTATTTATATTGAATATTTCTAAGTTGAGTAAGTATAATAATTACTCTGAAGCTACTATTGACTATTTTAATCAGTAATTATCAATAATTACTTACAGATAAAAGTCAAAATGCTTACTATAGACCATTTCGTTAAAATTGGTAGGGAATATGGTTATAAATCTCAAGAACTTCGTCAGTTTGCTGAGGCAGAACTGGAAAAACATGAAAGAAAAGAAGCAGAGAAAAAAGCTGCATTAAAGAAAGAGGAAGAGGAACAAAAGGCTGCATTAAAGAAAGAGGAAGAGGAACAAAAGGCTGCATTAAAGAAAGAGGAAGCAGAACGTGAGATGAAGCAAATTGACAAGGAAAATAGATTGAGAGAGATTGCTCAACGTGAAAGAGAAGAGCAAAGAGCAATCGCCAGACAGGAAGAAGAGAATAAATTGAAACGAGAGGAAATTATTTTACAACAAGAAATGGAATTGGCGCGTATCAAATTGGAGACAGCAAAATTACAAGCACAAAGTGCTGATGCAAACCAGAATAATAACGCACAAAATGGATCATCATCCAGCCAAACTAAACATTTCTACAACTTTAAATTACCCACTCTCAACTTGAACGTGGACGACCTTTCATCGTTCCTGTCACGTTTTGAACAGACTTGCAAAACAAATCATTTGCCTGAAGAGTCATGGGTACTCAAGTTAAATGAATTCTTGGTTGGAGAACCATTGACGGCTTCTCAAAATGCTGACCCATCAATAGCAAATAACTACGGTGCTATTAAGTCCTTGCTTTTACGAAGGTTTCACCTGGACGAGGAACACTGTAGGTTGAAATTTAAGGGAATTTTACCTGAATCTCCAAAAGATTTTGCAGGATTCATTGCGAACATACGCAATACATTTAATAGATGGGTTGAACTGGCAGAAGTCAACAAATCATACGACAAATTAGTTGATTTACTACTACGGGATAAGGTATTATCTTCGGTTAGCCAGCCATTTTTTGCATATCTGCAGGAGCGTAAACCAGGTACTATGGACGAGTTAGAAAAAATTTCTTTAAACTACTGTTCGGCACATCCGAATGCAACCATTTCTAACTCCTCATTAAGAGAACCTCTACCTGTGGCGTCTAATATGGCCTACAATCATAATAACAAACAAAGACATCACAGTGTAGACAGAAGCAGGTTCCAAAGAAATCACAATGTTAACTTTCAGAAGGGACATAATAATGATTTCAACAATAAAAAATGAGTTCAACAGAGGTAGATCACGAGATAGAAATTATTCACCTCAAACAAACTACCACAATGGTCAACATAACACTAATTATAATCGATCACATACTCCCAATAATAATAGTAACTGGAATGGTAATAATCATGGCTCGAGACATCGAGATAATAGTTACTATAGAGGACGACGAGATAATTCTAACAATTATACTCGGAATCGATCTCATTCTCGGGGATCATCTCATTACAACCATAATACAGGGGCGGCAGTTACAAATAATACTACCCCTATAGCTCAGGTCCCACTTGACAATAATACAACACAGTCTTCTGCTGCATGTTTTGCTATTAATTATAATGTGGCAAATAGTTGCCAAGATTGTAATACTATTTTTCAGAAGGCCAAGGAAACGGTGCTGAATTGTGGACACCTTCATACAGCAGTTGGTCTTTCAGCGAACGATGGCAAGGGTACCCTGATGTTCAATAGAGGATTAGTCAATGGTACGGTGGTCTCAGTTTTAAAAGACTCTGGATCAACAACCATTGGAGTTCGGCAGTCTTTGGTACATCCTAGCTATGCAACAGGGGACTATGTCCGTTGCATGACCTTCGGGGGTACTATTGAGTACTACCCCACTGCCATAGTACATGTTAATACACCATTTTTTTCAGGTAATGTCAAGGTGTGCATGCTACAGAATCCATCAGCTGATCTTACATTAGGACGCATACATGGGAGTAAAGATTGCACTCCTAAAGAAATTAATGATTGGGAGAAAAAAAAATTTGCATTCTTTTAGCAACGCTAACGCTGTTGTTGATATGGCTACACTTCGTGCCAACAACATAAATACATGTGGCACAGCAGTTTCCAACTTCACTCTCAGTACTATCCTGGAAATTGATGAAGATGATAGATCTATTGGACAACATACTAAGGATATAACTGATCCTAATAAAACTGTTGACGTTGTCAACATTGACAAAAACATTATGAGGAAGAATAATAGGTTAAATAATAATGCTGGACTTAAAAGGAAACATAAAGTTAACACAAATAATTATGATGAAAAAGTTTTTACTTTGCCCAGCAAAGACATGTCTACGACATGTAGGAAACTTAATACCTTTGGTGATGATAGGTATCATCCTCAGTCCAGTCAGGATGATACGACATCCAACAGAAAGACAATGTCGGTGTTGAAAGGGAAGGTTAATTCTTTGACAAAGAATACATATCATCATTGTCCACTATTTCGTGACAATGATACTACATATATTGGGAAAAGTGCGTATTCTCGCACAGTGTTAGTGCGAAATCTGCCGCAGGATACTACCTGGCAGGCACTTAGAATTTTTTTTGATTATACAGCAAACGTTAAGTTTGTTCGTCTTCTGCCATCATGCAATGGGCAGAATAGACAGGCGATGGTTACATTTCGTAACAATCGAGACGCTCGTTGGGTAATCGAGCGTGATAATGGTGTTTATTTTCATCACCGTTATCTAAAGTTACAATTAGTACCTGATTCTGCGCCACGCAGATAATGGTGTACGCTCACCCTTTTGTCTTATTTCTTGATGACTCAGCTCTAGTCAGTCATCATTTCTTTTCCTTATTGGTCATTTATTCTTATACGTCTTAGATATCAAGGGACACAAAAAGATATTTCATATTAACATGCTCAAGCAATTTCATACACGTCCTGAACACTTACAGTCAATTTTTCATGAACTAGATGACAACACAGTATCTACTTGTTATTATTCTAACTTATCTGTCATCCAGGAAGAAGAATCTTCTTTTCCTGAGGTACAGTTACCGTTACCGGTACCAGTAGTTCAACCTACTGAATCTTGGCGGGATGTAACCATCTCTTCAACGGTTACACCGCAACAGCGTCTACAGATTGCTAATCTATTACAATCTTATCCAGATGTATTGACCGACGTCCCGGGTCGCACATCGGCTATCAGTCATGACATTACTCTCAATGATGATACACCTATTCGTGTACATCCCTATTCTGTTCCTTTACATTTCCTTGCTAAAACTACTAAGGAACTTGAACAGATGTTGTCTCTGGGAATCATTGAGACTAGTAATTCGCCATTCTCTTCTCCATTAGTGATTGTCCGGAAGAAGGACAATAACATCAGACTATGTGTTGATTATAGAAAATTAAATGCTAAGACTATAGTTGACAGCGAACCACATCCACTTATCGACGACTTACTGCCACGTCTATCCAACGCAACTATATTTAGTAAGATAGACTTAACTAAAGGTTATTGGCAGATACCACTGACCGAAAAGGCTAAGTACTACACCGCATTTTCCACTCCACAAGGTCTATACCAGTGGAATGTGATGCCTTTTGGGCTTGTTAATGCGCCAGCTACCTTCATTCGCCTGATGCGACAAATTTTATCAGGTAGACCAGACGTTATTACATATATTGACGACATATGCTTGTTTAGTTCGTCGTTTGAGGAACATGTTTTGGGACTTAGATATGTTTTCGACACTCTAAGGAATTATCATCTAACTGCTAAACCTACAAAGGTGCAACTCGCGTGTAATGAGATAACCTTTTTGGGACATATCATTGGATCGGGATATATCCGAACGTTACCTAGTACAGTCTCCAAAATTCTAAACATAGCAGTTCCTCAGACGAAGAAACAGGTCAGGAGTTTGTTAGGACTTGTTCAATATTACAGTAGATTCATACCAAACTTGTCATCCATCACGGCTGTATTGTCTTCATTGTTAAAAAAAGACATGCCAGTGAAGGTGACATGGACTGGTACATGCAATGAAACTTTCAACAAAATTATAAATTTGTTCTCGCATGAACCAATTTTAAGACTTCCCGATGCTTCCAAAAGATTTTTCTTACGAACAGATGCTAGTAACTACGGCATTGGTGCATGCCTGCTCCAGAACCATGATGGCATTCTACATCCTACCTTATACATTTCAAGAAAGCTAAAGCCTGCAGAAACAAAGTATTCAACAGTTGACAAGGAACTGTTATCCGTTATATGGGCAATAACTAAACTTGAAAAGTTCTTACTTGGTGCTCCCTTCACCATACAGACGGACCAACGTGCTGTAGCACGTTGCGTCGATCTAACCATAAAAGCCAAAAACTCGCCAGATATGCAATCATCCTACAGCCATTTGAATTCTCCATTGAACATATTCCTGGCACTGAAAACATTGTGGCGGATGCGTTGTCACGTAATCCTATTGACGACGAATAATCAACATTAACATTCCTAAAACATATCAACTATAAGGGAACTAACCTTACCTTCAATTTAAACTTTATAAACACTGTATGCATCACAGAATTGAACTAAAAGACAATCGGGGTATACATGTTGACATTGGAACTTCGTCTAACGTCCATACACGATATATGAATATTCGTTGAACAATCATGGAACAATATCTGACGACAAGTCGAACTTATTATCCTATGTGCACTTAATTCTTAGATGCTGGGATAAATGACATTTCTTTCCAACGTAAACGTTTGAACATTTTTGCCTAAAAGAATTCATCAGGATCAAGACTACGGATGGATCATCATATCCTATACTAATTAATTAGTTAACTTAACTTCTTAATTGAATTATTATCAATAAAATGAAATGTGAGAAAAAAAAAATGAAATGAAAGAACAAAAAAAAAAGAAAAAGAAATATAAAAAGAAGAAATTATGAAAAGAGAAAATAAATCTCACACAAGTATTAGATTAATATTTTTTTTTAATGTACCTATACATTATTTAGTTAGTTAAATTAGATAGTTATTATTCACTAACACTTAACACACACAATTAAGTTAAACTTATATTCGAATTTCTTTCTATTTCTTCTCACTTATTTTGTTTTTTTCTTCTCTCATAACATCGCGTTACATTAGAATCTTAATAATTTATCTCTTAATTTAATTAATTAATTTAATTTTAATTAGTCAAATTAATTCCTATATGACATACTAATACGACAGACCTTACTTTAATTTAATTCTATCATTCACTGTTAACATTGGACATTTTATTTAGTTGATATAATAATATGTATAATTGATATATAATGTGATTAATGTTAGATGACTATGACAAATAGTTAGTTGACATGACCGCAACACGGTTCTACTCAGAACATCGTCGGCCATCTGTCACAATTGTGTTAAATTTTTTTGAAAAATTGTTAAGTCGGATAGATCTTGAAAAAAAATCTATCGATTTTTTTTTCCCCGGTGTACAGGGAATTGTTACGGTATATGATATTAACGCCGTCTGCTAAAGGTTATCAGACGTGCAATTGTAAAGGTTAAGGCATTTAATATATTGCGATAGATGTTTCAATTATTGAACGCTCCATACACGATCGATTATGACGTGTATAGCGTTGTTTGGGTCACAGTCGGTAACTAAGAAACGCTACCCTTTGTTACTTGACCGCCAAGCTGAATAGCTGCGTTTTTCTAACCTTCCAATTCAATGGCATGATATAGCCATATATATGCATTTTTTGATGGACCAGGGTCAGTCCTAGAACTCTATATGAGAGGAAAATTTATGGAGGTTAGTAATTAACTAGAATCCTCAGAAGGATGAGAATAATCGTCAAATTCATATGAAATATTCAGACTCGCAGTCTCACTGTCGGCAAGTAGCCATGTCTATCTGCTCGTGCATATAGCTGTGATGTTCTGACGACAATACTGCATTGTATCCTTAAACGGACATTGACACATAACCAGCAGTCTACGTTATTGATTAATTTATGCATGACTTATATGGACTTATGCTCTACTCCTATTTGAAATGATCATCCTGTGTGTACAACTGTGAATTAAATGTATGGACTCAATGAAATGACTTATCAAATCAATCGTATTCCAAGGTTCAAGGATTGTTCGGAATCTTCCACCCCCGCATTCGCTTAATCTTCCATCGAAGGCACGATGCACTATCACTGAATGAAAAAACTAACATATCAAAGAAAAAACAATGGCCAGATATTTATAATTGTTTTATTCATATCACATGGAACATTGTTCAGAGCAAACCACCTTGCAACACCTACCTATATCAAAATATGTCAACAAATGTGTCGACCAATAGCTGCACGAGCTGAAAACTGGTCTCAGGAACCGTAGGCTGCAGGATTGTGAGATGAAATCTGTGCAAACGGTAATGTGTACTTGTGACTTCAGGCCAAAGGATAAGGTATGTCCCTAGGAACAGTGAGCACAATAAAATAACAGGAATCTTAAACTTTCATTAGATACATGAATTTAAGTTGTAGAAGAATGGACACAGGAGTTAGGAGTGATTACATGCAGTAATAACTTAGAGCGAAGTCTGTTTTCCCCGGTTTCAACTGTGATTGCAAACGCTACAAGGGAGGCAGAAAAAGGATAGTTTCTTAAAATGGTAGCGCCCAATTGGCCGGTTTAAACAAGACCTGGATGGAAGAAATCGGTTTTTGAAACACCGGAAGAATAAATTATCGGAGTTTTGTACGATCGACAGATCGGGCAGAAAGCGGTTGTTTTACTGAAATTTAGGTAAACATTAACTGACCTGGGCAGCCAATGGAATTACATGTCTTCCGTTTGCCCGCTACCTGTAATAAAAAGGGAAGCAAATCTGGAATATTTCTCTTGAACCGCCAGAACCAAATTCGTCAGAGGACAGAATCAGATTCTACCCCAGCTCCTTCGCCATTTGCCAGTGAAGCAGACTGCATGGGTTTATTAAAAGCCTGTTGAATCTGAGATTGTGGGTCAGAGGTATCCTATCACTCATCTTGTAGCAGAGACGAACATTGGTGTTGTACCTAGCGGTGTAGGATTTGAACAAGCACCCCGTAGCTACATGAGTTTGAAGAGTGGGTACCCTCAGTGTTGGGCTTCTCCATCTTATATTCCTGCTTCAAGGAAAAGGCGGAAGCGAAGAAGTTAAGTCCTATTAGACAAGACTGACTCGCAGAGCATTGGCGTACCACACCCGGTCATAGTAGTAGGGATGAAAACAGTGATGATTACATTAGTCTGGAAACAACATAGATTTAGTCAGTGACAGTTTTCAAAAGCTACATAACATAGAAATATTGTGAAGTAAAGTGATATCAGTAACAGTGAAGTCATTGTGACAGTTGTCAATATCTACTCCCCTAATACTGAAGATAAATTCAAGTACCATCATTAATATTGGTTCCAGAGGATTAGTTGAACTAAGACTATTTTCATAACAAGGGAGCCTTAGCAACAAGGAAAAGACTTTATTTTTAGTGATTGACTTTTATTTTGTGTAGATACAGGCAACATCATCAGTGTGTTTTTTTTATTTTTAGGGTTTGTGTTTACACAAACAAAACTAAACAGATGGCTGTACATAAATAAAATTAAGAAATTGTAGCGCACTGTTTTGATTACTTTGTCAGCTTTGAATTCATGTTACTTTAAATTTAATTAATTCCCCTAGATACTATAACAGCCCATAGGTATAACTCTGAGAGTGGCACCATAGAAGTCTGGTACTGAATATTACTATCTCTGCCAGAAATTCTTTACAGCCTGACTTTATACCTATGAACTCTATACACCATTGCTCTTTTCGGAAAATGGGGTATTTCTTTTAAGACCAGAGTCTTCTCTGGCAACTATCCTAGTATCACCTGATACACCTTGTTGTCTTATTCTTCATAAATTAAAGAACCTCTCGCGACATTTATCACAAGCGGTATGCAGCGATCATTGTATTCTTGCCAATCTTTTTTTTGCTGAGGAATCCTCGATTTATGGCCTTCTTCTTCTGCCATCAGTTTCCTATGCTCAGCAGTCTAAACAAGGAGATGAGTTGCCTCCATGAATCCAGTCATCAACAGGAGGTCCTTGCGGGTGCCCCACAGTTTCTCTTCCATTTTCGTCTCCTGGGGCCAGGTTTGAGCTCTCAGGTCTCCAGGGAGAGAGTACGTTTGCAGAATGTGTTCCGGAGTCTGGGGCCATTTTGGCATGTGCACTGGTCAGTTGGGGCAGCTTTCATATTGTGGAGGTGGGCTTGTAGTCTGCAGTGTCCTTTGCGGAGCCTAAAAATGATGGTTTACTATGTTCTGTATAGCTTTAGGATGGGGTCTTGTGGGTAATTGCGGCCTGTTCTCTGGTTCCATGAATTTTTGCACTTTCTTTTGATGAGTGTCTTTGCTTCCTTCAGTGAGACTCGGTAGTGAAACTGTTCCTTCTGGGTACCTGCTTTTGCCAGTCTGTCGGCTGCGTCAATTCGTGCAATACCACAGTGTGCAGGAATCCACTGCAGTAAAACATTGTTGTTGACGGACAGCTGGTTCAGATGTTCTTTGGCTGTTCTTGTTAAGAGACCTTCAGGTTCATTTTGAGCAGTCTGGAGAATTGACATGCAGTCGCATAAGAAGACTATATTTGATCCTTAGAGTCTTTGTTCCTCCAGTATCTTTGTAGCCTCTAGGATTGCCTGTAGCTCTGCCCCGTAGTTTGTTGAGAGTTCTCCAGTAGCAATTGTGTGTTCTATTTTTGGAGCATTTGGCATTAGTTGTTTTTATCCCTGCTCCTTCTTTCCTTACTGCTTCTTCTGGAGATCCGTCAGTGAAGACATGAATCCACTGTTGACTGGGGTATTGGTTGTTGAGGTGATCCAGTGTTTTCGTTTTCAGAATAGTGTGAGTCTCAACAGTTTTGTTCTCAATGCCTGGGAATGTAAGGTGTACAGTGTACGTGGGTATGGTGTTTGTGATGTTGCAGTATGCCACGAGCTGCTCCCATTCCTTTGGGTTTTCTACCGTTACTTCTCCTTTGGCAACCATCAGCTGTCTTGATAAGTGGTTGACGCTTGATCTTTTCAGTCGACTTTTGGTTAGTTCTTTTATTTTCTCGTGCATGGCGTGCTGTTTTAGGCGTCTGAATTTTTCTGTCATGATGGTGATTTTCTGATCTCTGCGTTCTCTTAAATTTTGCAGTCCTTCTATTGCTTCCATTGCTAATATTGGTGTACTCCTTAGTCCTCCCGTAATGGTTCTGATTCCTGCATTTCGTATTTTTTCCAGCTTCTGGAGATTTAATTTGCTGCTGTTGCTTATGTGCCGATTCCATCAGAGTTGGGTGGATATGTCCTACGTAGACTTGCTTCGTGATTTGTATATCTGGTCCCCAGCTTGGTCCTCGATAGTTGTTTTCATTAACTGCAGTTTGCGTGTGGCTCTTCTTTCTGTTTCTTCTATATGTGATCCCCATGTCAGTGTTTTGTTAAATTATAATCCCAGGTATAAAGGGATGTCCTCTTTTGGCAGTGGAATGTTGCCCAGTGTGAGAGTGTAGTTTTCGGATTTGGTGAAAAGTGAGAAGAGTCTAGTGACAGTCTTATTCTTGTTTATTTGGACACACCAGGTTTTGGCCCACTCTTCAGTTTTACTTATTACCTCCTGCATTCTCACTTTTGTAACTCCTGTGTATTCAGACTGAGTCCATATAGCAAGATCGTCAGCATGTAGTGCCCTGTTGATGTACAGTGTGAATAGCTTTGGCAGGTCGTCCATCAAGATGATAAAGAGTGTTGGGGATAGTACTCCTTCCTGTGGGACCCCTTCTGGTATGACAACCATTCTGCTTTTCTTTCCATGGAGTTTAATTGTTGCATGTCTTCCACTTAGGAAGTTCTTAATCCACTGTAGCATTCTGCTTCCCATTCCTTTCTGGACTAGTTTTAGCAGTAGGCCCTCTTTCCAGACTTTATCAAATGCCTTTGTGAGATAAAAGAAAGTTGCTAGGAGTCTGGACTTTTTTCTGGAAAGCATCTTCAATCTCTTAGGCGAGATATGCTTTTTGATCGTCAGTGCTTCTGTGTTTTCTGAAGCCTGATTGGCAGTCATCTAGTAGCTTCTTTTCTTCAAGGTAATTTTGAAGCCTGTTGTTGACAACCTTTCCATTACTTTTTCCAGGCAGTATAACAGGCTTATTGGGCGGTAGCTTGATTTTTTAGCTTTTGATTTCCCTTTTTTGCAACTGGTATTATTTCTGCCTCTTTCCATTCTTCTGGGAAGATCCCCTGTGTCCACGACTCATTGAAGAGGTCTAATATTCTGGCCTTTCCGTGAGGTCCTAGATGCTGGATCATTTCATTTGTGACTCCATCTGGCCCAGTGGACTTCTTCGTTTTAAGATTCTGGATTGTTATATTCAGTTCTGTTATTTGAAAGAGTCTGGGCATGGCTGCTGAATTCGGAGAAGGTTTTCTGCCTCGTGTCTTACTTCAGCAATTCTTGTTCTTGTCATCTTGATTGTGCTTTCTTCAGGGTACAAGTTTGCTAGAATGTTTGCAGCCTGTGAGCCAGTGTAGGATTTTCCATTTTCTTCAATAATGATGCTTCCTTGGGGTTTGTTCTCTTCATTGAGATATATGACCAGTTGCCATAATTGTTGTGGTGTCTTTTTCCATGTTAAGTGATGCAGATTTTTCTCTCCGATCTGATGCAGTTAAGTTTTTCTCTTCTGAATATACGAGTAGCTTATTGTTTGTTGTTTTCAATAATATTAGTTTCAGTTGGATTATTTTCCATTTTGAATTTAGCAACAGATGCCTGATCATGAATCTCTTGGAGTTTTCTATCCCAGAAGGGTTTGTAATTATACCGTCTGCTTCTAGGTATATTCTTGTTGGCAGCTTCCAAGACTATGTTTGTTTGTATCTTTGTATTTTCCCTCACATTTGTTGTTTCAAGTGTACTTCCAGTTTTTCTTATGTGAGGGTTTGGTAGGCATTCCAGTTTGCCTTTTTGTAGTTCCAGCTGGCAATTGTATGCCTTTTTTTCTGTGCTGTAGGTCGCTTTTATTGTGAAGATGAAAGGTATATGGTCACTCTATACAAGATGTTTGGTTACTGCTCTTTCTGTCACACGCTGGATATTCTCTGTAGCAACAGCAAGATATGGTGTGCCTTGAGATTTCCATCGTCTGGAGTAGAAGGTTGACTCTGCTTTTGGCTTGTTTATGAGGACTAGTCGGGTTACTATCACCAAGTCTTCTACTTCTTCTCCTCGCGATTCCATGGCTGGTTATCCCCAACTGGGTGAGTGGCTGTTGAAGTCTCCCACTATGATGTGGTTTGATTTTGAAAGGGGAATTTTCCTAAGGTTTCGTTTTTTATTGTTTGGGCAGTAGCAGTTTGTAACAAACAGGGGTTCTGATGTTGTGTGTAGTTTGATGGTTGTCGTAAATTTAAAAGATAGGTAAAATGATATATTTGGTCCCGTCTGAGTAGAGCAGAATGGTGGGATATATGAGAAAAGAAGGTGTTAGAATAGATTCCACGAGTGAAATAGTTTAAGCTGAAGATCCGTCTTTGGAATGAGTGGTTTCTCTAGTCCAGCCTATCTTTACGACTATGATTAAAGAAGACGATCTGTCACACTTCCTATAATGTTAATTATAAGTTATCTACACACACACACAGTTATGTGACGACAACAGGACACACAAACGTAGAAAACTATGGATAATAGGGTATATTGCTGACCGACACGATAATTAAGTTTTTGTTAAGTTTATTATCATTTAAACTTCTCACAACCTCAAACATATATATATATATATATATATATATATATATATATATATATATATATATATATATATATATATATATATATATATATATATATATATATATATATATATCACGTTTACAGAAATATGAAAATAACCCCATAAGTGCCCTCCCCTCTGTTGAGAAAAGATCCCGAAAGAAGTTAATAATCCCAAAAGGTCAAAGATTAACACTAGGGTATAGAATAGACAGTATAGTAAAGAACAAAGTTTCTACTAAGCTATCCAGTAACTAATCGAGTTAGCGAACAAAAAAATAGTGAGTACATTGATTGTAACAAAAGAAAATAGTTTTTCTCTCTCTCTCTCGGTCTTTAACTCTGTCATTCTGTGACCACAACAAACACACTTGCTTACCCAATACTTGATTTAGGTATCCTTCGGAAAAAAAATAACAACAATAGTATGCCTATAGTATCAGGTGGGTCGCCCAAATATGGCCCCAGACTAGCCTTGGTATTGAATAATAATTTCCAGGTAGTCGGCAAATTGGTAAGTTAATTTTTCCTGGATGATATGTTTCTTGAAGCAATGTGTTCTCGGGTGTTCACAGTTATAAACAAAGGAGAAAATAGTTCCTGTCTTGTCTAGCCTCTAGGTGCTACGACTGTTACGTTAAAATTGATGATTATAAATCCTCTCGACTTTTCTCTGGGGTGAGTGCCGATTATGAAACAGTGTTTCTCTTGGATATAAATTCGCTTGTGAAAACGACTGTCATTAGTCGGGAAAAATGTTATGTTTGTTGCCGCAGCGGGCTGATAAATTGAATAAAACAAATCTGGATAATTATAGATCCAGCTTACCTCACGTTACCGTTCATATGCCTTCAATAACTGAGAAAATGCCTACAATTAGAGAAAACACGCTGGCCGTTGGTTTTGACCAACCTATATTGGGAAGAAAACACACATTTAACCAAAATGACAATCCTATGCTATCACGCGTAAAGTGATCTATTATTCTCTCCGTTTTCTAATTAAATTAAAAAGGCACACAGCATGTTAAGCATATACTATCGCGCTTCGCTTAGCTAGTACGGATTTGGAGTGTCGGCATGTAGCCGCCACCCCCTCCAACTTTTTGTAAAACACTCAGCGCAAGATAAAAGTTATAATTTAATTATGACTACTGAAAAGGGGCGTCGTTTATTCGGGGTCGTGTACTGGTCATCACTGAAGAAGGTCTTCTTTGGGTTACCACTGCATAATTGAATCAACCGGTCATGTAGACACAGAGTGATAGTGTCAGGTAACGCGAATGGTGGAATGGTTCTGTGTAGTTGACCACTTGATAATATTACACTCACACACTCTTATGAAAGTCAATGATGACTGGAACTACAGCTGACATTTCACATAGTTTAATAAGGACGCACACATCTGGACAGCACGGAACATAGTCATAGGAACATGTTGACATGTACATCATTAGGCATTTGAATAGTAGATCATATTTCATGCAGCATTCAAATATGATGGGCGATATAAGGTAATCATTCAATGTTCTGGCAGACTATTGCCATATCCCCTAACTGACTGAACGCATCAGTGGGTGTGGGTGTGTAAACATATAAAGAGTTCACTGGACAAACCTTTTCCTTGGCTAAGTTCTCCAGCGGCATATATCAAATGTTTATGTAACAAAGTTAAACCACGATAGGGGTTTTCATATTAATAAGATCTCCATATCACTGTCCGATAATAAGTTTGATATACTGTTCTCTTGACAGTGATCCATAACGATGACAAAAATACAAGATGGCTACCTTCCTGAGTTTCGCTCACTCACCCAGAAGAAGGATTATGATAAGCCAAAGTTAATTTACAATTTGAATATCAATAATTTCATAGAGTTTCCCTACAGTTCCACATTAAAAAGGTTGCTTCATGTAGACATAAGCTCTGTTGGGAAACCTGTCATCTTCAACTGTATATATAAACGACCAACGATGCTCGAAACACGATGTCCATCTAGGTCTAACCAAATAGAGATCATCAAAAAGAAGGGTCTGGTATTACCTGGAGTCCGAATTAATAATAAAGTGCATGAGGAGAATCTCTGACAACAGAATCTCGCAGAGACACTATCTCCTTCTGAAAAAACATTCACAAATCACTTTTCAACCTTTAAAAGGACCAGCCCAAAAAATACACACGGCCATTCTCAGCCGGCTTTGTCGAGACTCAGTACGCCTCCGTAGGACAACGAATACCTGCCCCAGAGTTCGGCACAAAGAATCTAGTCCGACCTAAACATACGAAGATATACAATATAAGACTGAATCTTCTTGCACTAGAAAAGTAATACATATGAATTCAGGCCATAAACATTCTAAGCAAAATCAATCTATTTTCTGGCCCTAACAAATGAGAAATGACATAAATTCGGTATTCATACGCTAAATCAATATTCAAGGGAGATCATCCACATAATCAAAGGTATAAACCAATCATGGATTATCTAGCTTTACAAAGGAAAGCATTTTCGTACACTCAATAAATACAAATATATATTTTTCCATATTAAATAGACATACAGGATGAATTGTATGCCTCACTGAAGTAATCCGTGCGTCACACAATTCCATACAATAGAATATGTGCGCAACAGATTACCACACCCCCCGGGAAAAAATAATGGTACATTTTTTTTGGAAATACATCTAGGAGCAACATACAATAGGCTCACAACGCACAAATGATAATGCGCAGATGATAAGCATTCCAAACAAATGTAACGCCTAATGTAAAGCTAAGTCGTCCTATGGTACGACAAATTAGAATATATCTTAGAATCCAGAGAAAGTTTTTCTCTGAGTATAAATATTTCCAGAGAGGTGTCACCCACGCATACTATAATATTGGCTCTGCTACAATTTCTACAACAGATTATCCAAAATATTTCATCTTAGGTATCTTAAAATCATGATTACCAAAGAAGAAGAACATCAAAAGACCAGCGGTGAATATGCATCAATGAACCGCTAAGTAGTGATACAATGAATATATGCTATATTACATATGTGTACCCATTTTAACATAAGGAAAAAACTGTAGTAAAGTTAGACATGTTAGAAATCTCAGGATCTAACAGTTAGGTGGAATCATGTGGGCATCTAGACAAGATGTCTGCCATCACATTTTCTGACCCACGGATAGCTCGCACCAAAAAATGAAAAGGCTGAAGAGCAATCGCGTATCGCGTTGATCTCGCGCTCTTCAGATTTTTACTCTGAATAGCTGTAAGAGCTTTCTGGTCAGTTTCCACAATGAAATGCGCGCCAAGAAGAAATCTTTGAAGTTTAAGGATTGACCAAACCATAGCCAATAATTCACGGTCTAGGACCGATTAATTCTTCTCTGCGGCATTTAGTTTTCGAGAAATATACATCACGGGGTGCAGAGTTCCAGAGTACTCTTGCATTATTGCTGCTCCAATCCCTGTTGATGAAGCGTCACTACGAAGAATAAATGTCTTATCTTTAGTAGGTAACACTAAAATAGGTGAAGTAGAAAACATAGTTTTAATTTTATCCAAAGAGGATTGACATTCTTGAGTCCAATGGACTATATTAGGAGACCCTTTCTTTAGCAATGAAGAAAGAGGTGACATGATCGAGGACAGATTCGGGATGAATCGTCCATAAAATTGTATTAGACCCAAGAGACTTCGCACTTGCTTTTTAGTCTTAGGCATAGAAATGTTAAGTATCTTACTTGTATTATGGTCCTCTGTTTTTAGGAAACCATGACCAACACGGTGACCTAAGAACGATATTTCGCTAAAACCAATACAGGCTTTAGATGGTTTCGCTGTCAGGTTATGCTCGCGTAAGATAGACAATAGTTCACTTAACCCGTTATAGTGATCTTCCCAAGTATCACTGAAAAGACAGATGTCATCAAGATATGCAATGACATCTGAGCGATGAGATAGGATTCGACGCATCATGCGTACGAATGTTGCAGGGGCGTTCATAAAGCCGAAAGGCATGAAATTCTATTGGAATAGACCCCTAGGTGTCGAAAAAGCAGTAAACGGTTTGGCGTGTTCGGATAGTGGAACTTGCCAATATCCCTTAGACAAATCAAGTTTAGTGAAGAAATGAGATTTCGATAGTCTAGTAAGTAGCTCTTCTACTAAAGGCATAGGTTCAGCATCAAATTTCGTCACTTGGTTCAATTTGCGATAATCAACGCAAAGACGTATGTTATTGTCTTTTTTCCGTACAATAACCATTGGCGAAGAATATGCTGATGTGGATGGTTCAATTATTTTCAAATCTATCATCTCATCCAACTCTTTCTCAACCTGTGCTTGAAAATGTATCGGGATAGGATACGGTCTGACTCTTATAGGATTATGGTCAGTAAGTATAATGTCATGTTCAATGATATCAGTTTGACCAGGAATGTCAGTAAGGACATTTTGAAATTGTTGTAACATAGTAGAAACTTGTTTCTGTTCTCCTAGAGATAACTCGGAAAAAGGGTGATTCGTCTTACGAGGACAAAAGACAAAGAAAATAGTCTACGTTACGGCCACAAGGCCTTCGTCAGGAAAGGAAAGAAAGTGAAGTCTAGATAGGACACATAAAAAACTTAATAAAATAATAAAATAAAAACTGGGTACTTCCCTGAAGGCAAGAACCGAAATTCGCTGTCTTGTTGAAGAGCGCGTGGCTGAACAAAAAGCGACTTCCGCCGCCGGGTGTACACAATACATACTGAAAAACTAAAAAACGAAACCGGACAATAAACTACCCAACGGGATAAAAGTGGGGACTGGAAATAGAAGAGGACAGAATGAGTGGGAGATAAATAAATATGAAATTAAAAAATGTATATGGCATACAAATAGAAGAATAGGATAAGAGTGGAAAGAGTCAAATAGAGCAAGAGAGGAAAGGGTGACCTCAGACAAAGGTGTGAAAAGTGTTGAGACCGGCTGGTTTTAGACACCCCATGCGGTGTATAAGACGGTTCTCAAGCTGTTCTCGGCTGGCAGTGTCAGAGGAGCAGGATCGGATCGCTGTGACCTGGATGTCGATGGGACCATGGTGGTCAGGACCATTGAAGTGTATGGCAACTGGTGTGGACTTTTGCTGAGCGATGTCATTTAAGTGCTGGCTGAATCTGTCCCCAAGTCGTTTGCCTGTTTGGCCAATATAAGTTTTGCAGCAACGTTTACATATGATCGTATAAATGACATTGCGCGATTCACACGTGAAGCTACTAGTGATGGTGTACGTAGATTGCATTATTCCAATCTCACTTCGGCAGAGTCTAGTGCTCTCTCCCTTCTTCGCCGTAGAGACGACATTGTCATCAAACCGGCTGACAAGGGAGGAGCCATTGTCGTCTGGCAGAAAGACTTGTACCTAAGTGAAGGTAAAAACCAGTTGACCAATGGCTCTTTTTACAGGTCTAGGACCAGCGATGCGACTGTCTCTAACAATCGCATTGTACACAACACCATTAAACAGCTTATCAATAGTAATGATCTTCCTCCCGGGGCATCTCGTCTTAGGATTCATGACAGCTCTTTGGGCAAGCCTGTATTCTACATGCTTCCCAAAATTCACAAGATCGAAAACCCTGGAAGACCTATTGTCTCAGCCTGTTCTTGTCCTACTGAACACATTTCTGACTTCCTCGACAGCATTTTCCAGCCTATCGTTGAGAGTCTTCCCTCCTTCATCAAAGACACCAATCACGCTCTTACTACTTTCTCCTCTATCCGACTCCCAGCAGACCGCTCCTACCGTCTTTTCTTGCTAGACGTCTGCTCTCTGTATATCTCTATTCCCCACTCTGATGGTCTCCGAGCTCTTCGGTTTTTTCTGGATCAGCGCACTTGCCCTTCTATATCCACTGACACCCTTCTCCGTCTTGCTGAACTGGTCCTTAACCTGAATTCCTTTGAATTCAATGGTCAATTTTTTGACCAAATTAGTGGTGTTGCCATGGGAACGAAGATGGGTCCCAGCTATGCCTGTCTATTCATGGGCCACTTGGAGCATCAGATATGGCAACAATACTCCGGTCCTTTCCCTGGGTTTTACCGCAGATATATCGATGATGGCATAGGTCTCACAGATATGTCTGAGACTGATTTACACCGCTTCATCGACTTTGTGAACTACTTTCACCCCACCATTAAGTTCACCTCCCTCGTCTCCACAGTTTCTGTCAACTTCCTTGACATTACTATTTCTATCACGCCCTCCGGCCTTAATACCTCAGTATACTACAAGCCGACAGATGCCCACAGCTACCTCCTGTATACCTCTTCTCATCCTCGGGCCTGTCGTGACTCCCTTCCTTTTTCACAACTTCTCCGCCTCCGCCGTTTATGCCAAGACGACGATGACTTCCACTTACGAGCAAATGAGATGTTGGATTTCTTCCGTAACAGACTTTATCCAGAACATGTTCTCACCTCTGCTCTCCAACGTGTGCTCCCCATCTCTCGTCAGGAGGCCCTCATACCTCACCATAAATCCACTTCGGATAGAGTCAAATTAATCTTGACCCATCACCCTCATAGTACTACTGTCAAACAGATCCTTTTCCGCCACCTCCCTATCCTCCAAGCAGAGCCTGTGACCCAAGAAGTATTCAGTGAAGCACCTTTGGTGGCATATAGACGTGACAAGAACTTGAAGGATCTTCTTGTTCACAGCCGTCTCCCAAAGGAGAATGCCACTCACTTTGGCACACTACCCTGTGGTCGGACAAGATGCAACACGTGCAAGTATGTCACCTCAACCCAGAAGGTGTCCTTTCCTAAGGCTACGTACACCATCACTAGTAGCTTCACGTGTGAATCGCGCAATGTCATTTATACGATCATATGTAAACGTTGCTGCAAAACTTATATTGGCCAAATAGGCAAACGACTTGGGGACAGATTCAGCCAGCACTTAAATGACATCGCTCAGCAAAAGTCCACACCAGTTGCCATACACTTCAATGGTCCTGACCACCATGGTCCCATCGACATCCAGGTCACAGCGATCCGATCCTGCTCCTCTGACACTGCCAGCCGAGAACAGCTTGAGAACCGTCTTATACACCGCATGGGGTGTCTAAAACCAGCCGGTCTCAACACTTTTCACACCTTTGTCTGAGGTCACCCTTTCCTCTCTTGCTCTATTTGACTCTTTCCACTCTTATCCTATTCTTCTATTTGTATGCCATATACATTTTTTAATTTCATATTTATTTATCTCCCACTCATTCTGTCCTCTTCTATTTCCAGTCCCCACTTTTATCCCGTTGGGTAGTTTATTGTCCGGTTTCGTTTTTTAGTTTTTCAGTATGTATTGTGTACACCCGGCGGCGGAAGTCGCTTTTTGTTCAGCCACGCGCTCTTCAACAAGACAGCGAATTTCGGTTCTTGCCTTCAGGGAAGTACCCAGTTTTTATTTTATTATTTTATTAAGTTTTTTATGTGTCCTATCTAGACTTCACTTTCTTTCCTTTCCTGACGAAGGCCTTGTGGCCGTAACGTAGACTATTTTCTTTGTCTTTTGTCCTCGTAAGACGAATCACCTTTTTTCATTTTTTTTTCAAACCCACCCATTGTATTCCACGTCTTACCGCAGTTCCCCTCAACTTCCTCGATTATAGAGATAACTCGGGAGAGACCGTAACATCTTTCCATGATTCATTAGAATGAAGTGGAATCATCGGAAAAGGGAGATTCACATCGGAGAAACTCGTTTCCTCATCCTGTATTACTGACAGTGATGAGTAATGTCCATGTGGGACTGGAGAATCGTCCGTTGCCTGGAAAACAGGTTGTAAATAATCCGGACGTTCATGGAATTCCGTAAGCATGTTGATAGGGAAGGTTTTATGCTTCCCGTCAATATCGACGATATAGTCAACATCGGAAACTTTTGATATTACATCGTACGGACCTTTCCAAGAAATAAGAAGTCTTTTTTCCCTACAAGGTAGCAAGACAAATGCTTTGTCACCCGGACAAAGTTGTCTCAAGCATCTCTTCTTATTGGCAAATTGCCTTGCCTTCTGTTTCGCAAATTCAGAATAAGCAGTTGCCAATTTGCATGCTTCAATAATCTTGTGTCTAAGCGCAATGACATATTCGTAAGAGGATTTTGTGTCATCGACAATATTATCAGCAGTTATAAGGTCATGAAGTAAGGACATAGGACCTCGCGGTTTCGCAACAAAGACAAGTTCAAAGGGAGAAAATCCTGTATGTACGTTGGCGACCTCTCTGTATGCAAAGAGAGCCGCGGGTAAAACCCTGTCCCATTCTTGAGGATGATCTTCAGTTATCTTTCCTAATAGGTTTTTGAGAGTCCTATTCAGACGTTCTACCATCCCATTAGACATAGGATGATAAATACTACTCAGAGATCTCTCTATCTGTAGAGTCGCCATTACTTGAGACATGGTATCCGATATGAGTTGGGTACCATGGTCTGATAATATTTCTGCTGGAAATCCCAGACGAGAAAATATTAGCCAAAGAGCATCTGCAATATCAGCAGTAGTTATGCTCTTTAGAGGAACAGCCTCTGGCCAACGTGTGCACATATCAACACACGTCAAGATAAATTGGTGTCCTCTAGCAGACTTTATCTTAAATGGACCAATGATGTCTATCGCCATTTTTTGAAATGGTCGAATTGGAATATCTGCAGCCTGAATAGGTGCAGCATGGCGTGGACCTTTGGATTTAACTTCTTGACATACCCTACAAGATCGACACTAGATTCGTATGTCCCTGTTCACAAAAGGCCAAAAGAAAGACGCAAGAACTCTAGATTTAGTACGGGAAAAACCCATATGCCCAGCACACTGAGAATCATGAGCGTGCTGTAAGATTTTAACTCTCATATTTTTGGGCACAAGAATTTGAGAATGAATGGACCTAGCGGAGTCATGTACCATACGTACAAGTACGCCATTCTTCATCGTAATCCAAGATTTACGATTTGTATCTTTATTCGGATCACCTTTTGTTGCTAGCGTGAAGAATTTTTTTAGAGTAGGATCATCTTCTTGCTTTTTTTATAAATGAGTCGCGAGAAATTTCCAAGGGATCATCTTGGTTCTGCGCATCATTATCTTCAGAAGGCGAAGATTGAGGCATGTTAAGAGCTTGAGCTCTAGTGACTACAGCATTAGCAGCTTGCGTATTTTTATTTTCCCACTCAGCAATTTGTTGCGGAGTACATTCTTTCACTCCATGAATGCGACCGATGATAAGATCAGCGATCGGATTCGGCAGAAGACATGCGTGCACATCTCCTGTAAAGAAGGTAGTAGCAATATTGATAATGGCAGTAGAGTACTTCTCCAATGTGCCACCAAATGTTACGCATTTGATTACTTTGCCAGTGGCTCGAGAAGTATCTACGAGTGACTGCCTCACACCAATGGTAGTGCACCCCGAATCGAAAACAATTGATACCGGAGTAGCTTCTACTAGACCTCTATTGAAGACAAGAGCGCCTCTTCCATCATGCGCGACTGACGCAGGAAGAGCGGGAAGAGGATGACCACAGCTTAAAGTAGAAACTGTGGTTGGATCGAATAATGTTTTGCATTGGGAGCATTGAGATGCTCTACCAAAATCAAAAGCAGAACATCCTACATTATTAGAGTCTTTCTTATCATTATTTCGATTACCGGCTTCATGGAGCTCTTGCTGTGCAGAGTTAGCCTGGTAATGAAATTTATGTCTTTTGTATTGTGATCTACCTCGATTATTATAACCTCTATAATTATTATTATTTCCTCTGTTATAACCCCGGTTTGGGTTTGAATCACAATGTTCATGATCATAATCATCATGCTCATTATAATGAGTATCTCTGTAATGTTGGTTTTCTTGTTTCCATGAAGGAAAACTTGGGTAGTTCCTATAGTGACTTCCTTTGCGGAAATTTCTGTAATTATGGCCACCCCTGTATCGAGGACTGTCAGCCCGATTCCAGTTCTTCGAAGAAGAACCCTGATTCGACTGGTTACCTTGGTTTTGATAACTATTCCAATTAGCCTTTTTGTCAAATTTGTTTTGAGCTCCTTGAAACTTATGTGAGTAATTATGATTGTATTGTGTCGCTGAAGCAGCTGGCATACCCTCTTTAACCTTAGTGTTGCTAAGAGTTACGTCAGGGTGTGCCGTGACGTATTGGTCACAATATTCTTGCATTTGTTTTAGTGTACTGGGTTTACGCTCATGTAGGAATTCAAGAAATGGTTTATTCACAGAAGACATGATCTTGTCTCTGAGCAATAAATCCATAAGAGCCTCAAATGTTTTTTCTGTTTTGGATAATTCAATCCATCGTATAAATGTAAGACGTGCTTTTTCAACGAATTCTGAGAATTCTACACCTGCCTCAGGTCTCATTGTCTTAAACAAAAGACGGTAACCGTCCTCCGTCAACTGATATTTCCTTATCAAGGCCGCCCTGACAACATCGTAATTGTCCTTGTCGGCCGCTTTAACTAAACTTAACTTAGTCAGAGAATCACCTTTTAGATTTATAGACAACTGATTCACATACTGTGATTTATCCACATTATGAGCTCGACAAGCACGTTCAAATCTATCAAGCCAGAACGTTATATCGTCACTGGCGGAGTTGAACGCTGGTACCTTGACCTTGTAAGTAAAGGGTTTACCATTACCACTAGATGCCTGATTAACAATACTCATACTTGTCAATTTCAATTTCTCTAACTCAAATTCATGTTCCCTTATTGCTTTTCTCTCTTCAGCTTCTAATCTTTTTTCTTCCATTCGAAGTTTTCTCTCCTCAGCAGCAGCTTTTTTCTCCTCAGCAGCAGCTTGAGCAGCAGCTTCTAATTTTTTTTCTTCTATTTGAAGTTTTCTCTCCTCAGCAGCAGCTTTTTTCTCCTCAGCAGCAGCTTGAGCAGCAGCTTCTAATTTTTTTTCTTCTATTTGAAGTTTTCTCTTCTCAGCAGCAGCTTGATTTTTTTTCTCCTCAGCAGCAGCTTTTCTCTCCTCAGCTTGCATCTGCAATCTGAAATTCTCAGCATCTATCTTCTTTTGTTCAATTTCTGCTTTCCATTTATTCTCATCTTTTTGTTTTTTCTCTTCTGATTTTAATGCAATGGCAAATTGAGCAGATGAATATTCTTCCAATTCTTTACCAGACTTACCAAGGGTTAACCCTTGCTGGATAAAGTAATCTAAATTAGCCATCCTGTCTTATGAAATCAGTAACCTGAAAAAGTAAATAAATTACCTTATCCCACTTTAATGGGAGACAAGTCTGTACTATAGACTTGTATACTCACTTCATTTTATTTCACTCTCTTAGTCTTAGTCAAAGACCATATATGGTTATCTTGTTTATATTGAAACAAATGATCACTTGAGTACCTGTGGAAAATAATATCTTTCTATCCCAATCACTGTGGGAGACAAGCCTTATATAGGTCTTGTATACTTCCTTGTACAGTAATAATAATAATAAAGTACTGGCCTGTACTATCATATAAGTGTATTCAAATATACCTCATATTATCTGTCAACCAAAGAGATTAACAAGGACAAACAAGAAAAGACAATATAAGAACACTTGCAGAAATCAAATTAAATTAAATATAAGGAACTGAAGTAAGTAAATAATCACAGAATATGTGATGATAACTGCAATGGACTAAGCAAAACAAATGACGTTACAGTGTATAAACATAAGGGTGTAGAGAACTGAATGAAAGGAAAGATAAGACCAACAAATTCAAACAAATCAAAACAAAACTAAAAAACAGGAAAAATATTACAAAAACAACAACAGGGACAGTTTCGTTACAGCTAACAGATATTGCAACAGATGTTGCATGCAAATTTCAATTAAGAAATTTGCCCCTACAGAACACTAGTACAAGACCAATGTTACTCGGTATTTCTTGTCCTAGTCACCTCACCAACCGCCCACGGACATATAAACAACTATACATATAAACAAATAACATGTAACATAAATGCATATAAAACATAAATGCATACATTAAATAACGAGATGTGTTGCGGTTGAAATGTGTTGTAAAGTATGCTCAGCTTTTACATTAATGGTACAGCTTTTTAATTACAATAACCGCCACTTTTAATCAATCTTAAATCTTTGATTTATCTTATTACACTGTTCAAATTTTTGAGCATATTAGAAGATCCAGCGATGAAATCTATGCACTTTTATGTTCAACAACACTGCAACAACAAAACAGTTTATGGCCTTCAAAGTATTCAGCTCTGTATGTCTGCTTGACATAAACAATGCCTGTACTACAAAATGTCACCAAGCGCTGACCTGATTACTGCCTTCGCTCGATAGGACAGGTCATGCTGACCTCAACTGTATAGTTGTACTGTCAACTTGAACATCAGTGTTTACGTGTCGTATATGGCGTCAGGAATGGTCTGGTTACAATAACCCCAGGAATCTGGCCTACCACTGAAAAGGGCACCGTTTATTCGGGGTCGTGTACTGGTCATCACTGAAGAAGGTCTTCTTTGGGTTACCACTGCATAATTGAATCAACCGGTCATGTAGACACAGAGTGGGAGTGTCAGGTAACGCGAATGGTGGAATGGTTCTGTGTAGTTGACCACTTGATAATATTACACTCACACACTCTTATGAAAGTCAATGATGACTGGAACTACAGCTGACATTTCACATAGTTTAATAAGGACGCACACATCTGGACAGCACGGAACATAGTCATAGGAACATGTTGACATGTACATCATTAGGCATTTGAATAGTAGATCATATTTCATGCAGCATTCAAATATGATGGGCGATATAAGGTAATCATTCAATGTTCTGGCAGACTATTGCCATATCCCCTAACTGACTGAACGCATCAGTGGGTGTGGGTGTGTAAACATATAAAGAGTTCACTGGACGAACCTTTTCCTTGGCTAAGTTCTCCAGCGGCATATATCAAATGTTTATGTAACAAAGTTAAACCACGAAAGGAGTTTTCATATTAATAAGATCTCCATATCACTGTCCGATAATAAGTTTGATATACTGTTCTCTTGACAGTGATCTATAACGATGACAAGAATACAAGATGGCTACCTTCCTGAGTTTCGCTCACTCACCCAGAAGAAGGATAATGATAAGCCAAAGTTAATTCACAATTTGAATATCAATAATTTCATAGAGTTTCCCTACAGTTCCACATTAATAAGGTTGCTTCATGTAGACATAAGCTCTGTTGGGAAACCTGTCATCTTCAACTGTATATATAAACGACCAACGATGCTCGAAACACGATGTCCATCTAGGTCTAACCAAATAGAGATCATCAAAAAGAAGGGTCTGGTATTACCTGGAGTCCGAATTAATAATAAAGTGCATGAGGAGAATCTCTGACAATAGAATCTCGCAGAGACACTATCTCCTTCTGAAAAAAACATTCACAAATCACTTTTCAACCTTTAAAAGGACCAGCCCAAAAAAAACACACGGCCATTCTCAGCCGGCTTTATCAAGACTCAGTACGCCTCCGTAGGACAACGAATACCTGCCCCAGAGTTCGGCACAAAGAATCTAGTCCGACCTAAACATACGAAGATATACAATATAAGACTGAATCTTCTTGCACTAGACAAGTAATACATATGAATTCAGGCCATAAACATTCTAAGCAAAATCAATCTATTTTCTGGCCCTAACAAATGAGAAATGACATAAATTCGGTATTCATACGCTAAATCAATATTCAAGGGAGATCATCCACATAATCAAAAGTATAAACCAATCATGGATTATCTAGCTTTACAAAGGAAAGCATTTTCGTACACTCAATAAATACAAATATATATTTTTCCATATTAAATAGACATACAGGATGAATTGTATGCCTCACTGAAGTAATCCGTGCGTCATACAATTCCATACAAAAGAATATGTGCGCAACAACTACGTCCTAAACAAATATCGCCTGTCATTACTATCTAGTTGATTGTCGGCGTCTATCGGTTTTTAACACCTGATATAAACACTAGTCATTTAAAATATTTTTACACACCACGAAATATAATGCGCACACTACTCTGTCACTTTTAACATTATACTTAAGTCAGCTAAAAAAATGGTTGATGGATTTTACATTACTGAACCACTGGCAAGAAAATATCCGCTCGTTTTCTTTTTCGCTAGTCTTAACGCTAGGAAATAGCAGTGAATAAAATTGATAAAACTCTTAACACATTTAATACTTAAGCACAACTTAAATTATTACCACAATCAGAAATTTAAATCCCCACGGGACAATTTAACACATTTTACGAATAAATGGTTCCTAGTCTGGCGTGCTTAGATTTTTCCAAAATTTCCGAGAGAGACTGATAACTGACTTAACTTGCATGCAGAATATATACAGATTTCCTGCAATATCTCTACAAGATGACGAAAGTCTCACCTTCGGGGTTTTGGGGAATACAGAAATCTAAGTTTCCCAAGATGAAAGGTTTTGCTATTCGCTCTCCCGGCGTTTGCCAACGAACATCACACACGTGAGTCGTACGAATAGACCGTCTTAGAGTTGTCTACCCCTTCGTAGATCAAATACTTAATAATACTTAAGTCCCCTTGAAATTTTGAACATCAAAGATGACCGGGAAATATTATTATCGCCCTTTTAAGTGGCTTCAAAGTCTGATCAGTTTCATCACGTGCTTTTTGTCACTATCC
Organism: Oreohelix idahoensis; assembly: GCA_024509875.1. Taxonomy (NCBI): domain Eukaryota; kingdom Metazoa; phylum Mollusca; class Gastropoda; order Stylommatophora; family Oreohelicidae; genus Oreohelix; species Oreohelix idahoensis. Next base: position 16,567 of record JAMPIV010006812.1, on the reverse strand, counting down.
CATGATTGACATCATAGTTCGCGTGAGAACTCAGTTAAGCGGATTATAACTCGCTGACTGTTATCTGTCAGGTCGCGCCTAGCTAATAGGTCTGTTTGTAAACACTCATGTGTGCAAGTAAGCAGGAAAATAGGCGTGGCTTCAAAGTAAGTCTACGGACAGCGAATTGCGTGGTTACCTCGTAAAAAATTATAAGCCTTGGATGGGGAAGCAAAGGTGGACGGATAATGAGGGGTCTATTTACATAATTACGTCAGAATGGTGAGATGTTCAAAATCGTCTAAGTTCCGTTCGATTTATGTAGTGGAGATATTGTTTCTTATCATAGTGATGATTGATCCCACTTTTGTGGCCTAGTATGTCTTGTCGGAAACATTCAAAGCTTCTGATAGAGAATCTGTTGCTCTCGTTCTAGTGAGTTTCCTGGTTGCACAGAACATCTATCTTTTCTTTCTGGAGTAGTTCTGCAATTCAAGTTTTTCTTCACTATACCCTCACTGTTCCACTGCATAATCTTAATTGTGTCATTTTTGGTTTGGTCGGTAGCGCTACTCTGATTAATCCAGAGTCCCCGATACGTAGTCATCGTCAGTAGCCTTTGGTGGACCCTTTCGATGCTTGGAGTTCGGGGCCCCGCCTGCCTGGTGATGATCCACAGTGGCAGCCCCATTTCGTGTAATAAAGCCGAGCTTGGTCATTAACTGTATGATGCGTGCATGTCCCATTTCCATTGCTGGGTATCCATGCCTATTAGGCTGACATGGTCCGTCTTCGGTGGGGGAAGTTATGGTGTCTTCCTGTCCATGTTCTTGCACATCCTAACACTGCCCGCAAGACATCGGAGGTTTGGTGAGAAGCTGTTGAGGACTGTTTTGCGGTGTGAAGTAGCTTGGATATTTTGTTTATTTTGGTATCGAAATTTTAGCACCTCGAAACACCCTCTCAACTATGATTAAATGTTCACATAACATTGTTGATGATGATTGTTGATGTTTTAACACAAACGAGAAGGGCTGATATTAGGGTTCATAAACAGTCACGACGAAGTCGTGGGTTTACGACTGTTCATAACGATCGTGTATCCTTTTTGACGACGTTGGTAGAACAAAGGAACAGTCAGTGTGATTTTCGCTTTTGAGCGAACTAGTAGCGTTCTGCCCTCTGGAGGCGCGTGTTTGTGGCTCATGCCATTCTATTCATGTCTGTGGAATAATTATTTATTTTGTATATCTCAACGTGAGAATTCTATAGATTCATGTAAGCTCAAGGTAGGAGCTGTGTTATTCACTCAGTGATGGCTGATTCCAGTGCGGCCGTTCGTTAGAGAACAGTTATACAGAAGCGAAGTACAGTATCTTCGTAGAAACCACGGTTTCTAAATAGCTTGGGACCTGTCTGGTCTATAAACTGTGAGAGCGTATTCGCCCGTGAACAGAGGCTCAGGTAGCCAATTCGTTACTTACAAGTCAATTACAGACTTACGAGTGCTATCTGCACAAAATTCCTTACATTTCTTACTAGAAATCACTAGCAGGATTTCTGAAGGACCAAGTGTTCACATTGGCTTACATTGACGTATATATTGTAAACTGTTTTGGAATGTACCGTATAATGTAATATCAAGTATTACGTAAATAAATCTGTAGGGAACATTTTATTTAAATGTGGTGTTCCAGATGTGTTGTGCAGTCTGTGGTATTGTGGGCAGTGCCTAATTTCACAGAACAACTTCTAACACAACATCAAGTCAAGACAAACAACGAGAAACCCCACAGAACATTCACGAACACAACACGGAAAAATTCACACCACCTTCTCGACATTAACATTTAGTAAAGAACCCCGCGACATTAGTTGAGATACTTTATCCCAATAAACTTTTTGTTCGAAATAGTAGCCTTCTCTGTTCTTTTTGAGCCGGGGTGAGCTCCCTGTGCAAGTCTCGATGGGGATCGGGACTTGTCCATGCGCCGGTGGGCACATTGTCAGCCGCATCTGATGGAGGACTTGCTCTGCCAGAGGTTTCTGTACGGTTACCTCACCGATAGTCTAGAGTGTTACCCCCAGCAGATTCCTGGGGTCTGGTTTGTTGGCGCCAGGGGCTCGCCATTCCCCATAGCAGTGTTGGTAGAACAGGAAGCACCTGAAGAAACAAAGATACATCTCATCTTTATACTCAAGTACCTTTTCACTCAGCTTCCTGAGTGTGAAGATAAGATCCTGAGTACTTTGGTTTGCTCGAAAGCCACACTGAACCTCATCCATGTGTGGCTTAGCCAGGCGTCCAAGTTTCTGCTCCATTATTCTAAAGGTAAATTGTATGAGGTACACTAAGCAGGGATATGCATCTATGATTTCCGCACTGTTAGTTGTCACTCTTTCTGAAAATGGGTGTAATGATGGCAGTCTACTTTGATATAGTCTTGTGGCGACAGTCTGCCTGTAGGATCGTCAGGAGTAATAGGTCACCTGCTGCCTCCATGTAATTAACGATTTCTGGTGTTATACCATCATGTCCTGCTGCTTTGCCTACTTGATTTTCTCCAGTGCTGCATTCAGTTCTTCCATCTTGATGCCATCTTCATCACCATCGGTTTCCTCTTATGTGGTAGTGGTTGTCATTCCTGAGGCTTGACCTTGCTGATAGTCAGGGAGCTCTGAGAAATATTATTTTAATTGTCAGCGGGTAGGGACCACTTCCAATCTCTGGCCCTCTTCAGACTCTAGCATCCCACACATACTTGAATCAGCTCTTCCTAAGAACGGCATAATCGATAACTGATTTCTCATTCTTTGTTGGTTCATATCTGTTAATGCATGCGGTTATGGGGGAACTTCGTGATCTGTGATTCTGGGTGTGTTTAAGTGAAGGAGTACGTTTTTGATTGACTGAGACTGGCTTTGTAGTGCTTGGTGTTTTGCATTTTCAGGTCTTGTATCTAGCGTGATGTACTTGTAGAATATTATTTAGGGCCTGTAATCAGTTTGTGGAAAGACTTACGTGATCCCGACGAGAGCATGTTCTTTAGTGAACTTAGTTTGGGAAACGAAGATGGCTGTATACCGCTCCACCTATGTCCCAGCCATGACGTAAGGATGCGAGTCATGGGCAATGAGTACAATTCACAAAGGTCAGATCCCAACCTCCGAAATTAGGTATCTGAGAAAGGTAGTTGAAGTAACAAGAAGAGACATGGTCCGCAGGCAGACGATACGTCAAGGCCTAAAAAGCCAACCCCTACAGACACAAGTAGAATTTCAACTAAGATGTTTTGGCCATGTCTGCAGAATGGGAGAAGATCGGCTGCCATGGCAGGTATGGAACGCTTTGAGCCAAGAATCTAGACCTCCAGGACGACCCAGAGTTCGCTGGTAGGACAACATTAGTCACTCTCTGAAGGACTAAGGACTAGAATGGAACCAGGCCAGGAGGAAGACAGCCGATAGGATAGTATGGCACTCTCTCTTCCAAACGGACTAAGTAAGTAAGTTTGGGTAATTGAGAGTAAATGATAATGTTAGAGAGATCTGGTGCCGGAACATCATGGAAGACGGGTAAACTTTATTTTTATTAGACCCAGGTGTAATTTGATGAAGCTGAAGTGATACTGTGTAGGTTGTAGAGTCTACTTGCGATTTCAAGACGCAGTAGATTTGATTCGCCAGAAGTATTATTTCAGGGCCCATCTGTAAGTTGTATACTTAAGGAGAAAGTGCCATGTTTTTCTTGCTGTTGAAGCTACGAATGTTGTTACTGGCGTGAGGAAAGAAAACCGTGTCTGGGGCGACTTTATGAAGAGCATTTTTTCAGATAGTTTGATTTGACTGTTGTGGGACCACGCCGTACTAGAAAAGACTAACATTGTTGACGTGTTTTTATTGTGTGTGCAAGAATGCCAGCGAAGATTAGATGCCGGTGTAAGTCACAATACGATGATCAGTATGTCATGATATGTTTTCTGAAGCCATTTAGATGAAAATAATTGGATGAACAGAGTGCTCTTCATCACCCGTGATGGACGAACAACAACAGATGATTTAACTTGTTAATAAAATGCCAGCCAAATGTGTTAATACCGATGTCCAGTTGTATTGCTGAATTGTATATAAGGGATCAAAGCGTTCTTCGGTGGAGTTTATTGATGTTTGGCACCAGTGAGACTGTGTTTGTCTAGAACCTACAACAATTATCACACCTGAGTGTGAGTTTAATTAGCTACGTTTATATAACCTGGGGCATATATCACATTAGGTCCGTGACAGTGATAGTAAATGGAGTGAAGTGAGTAAGAATTTGTAAGTGATAACTTTGTTTAAGAATATTTTCTCATATATTTACCATCTGTGGTAATGGGTCTTGTCAATAAAAGCGTCTTGTGGTTTGTAAATAAGGCATATATTTGATGTGTGCTGCTTTAGTCACAATCTAATACTAGAGCAAAATATAAGTTGTGTTTTCTTTTCAGGATTTCACGAGGCCATTGGCGACATCATAAACTTATCTGTCCATACACCTGCACATTTGAAGAAGCTGAACTTACTTAAGGAAATACACACGGATAACGGTAACATATGGGTGAATGAGATATAGGAGCTATTTGTAATGTTGCCAAAATAAACTTGGCTATTATCACGTATATTACGCTATTTTTTGTTTGTTTAATAAGAATTAAGAGAAAATAAATTACCACATAATAAATGGTACATAAGTGTCACGGCATGTTTTACTGCCGTTTCGATTCGTGTGCTTGGTTGGAAGCCAAGCTTTGTTTTCTTGGGCCGTGAACGAAACTCGATATGCCTGAGTTACGGTTTAAACAACCTGTCATATGATGTCACATGACGGGGTTGAATTTTGGCCCAAAAAGAGGCTACGAAACCACAAGAGTCTTGGTGGCCGTCTTGAACAGACATGTTGTAGAATGTCTGTGTTTATACCGTAATTTTTCGGCCAAATGGTAGCGCAGTGATTAGTTCTCATTTGTAATACGCTTAAGCGCTTATATATTTTATCCATAAGTGTCTAATGAAGTATAAAGCAGAAGTTAATTTCATGCAGAATCAGCACCCATGCTTTTTGTAAATTTGACGTTGTATTTTTTGACTGCAAGCTATAAACTTCTTGAAAAATTATTTTTGAGTTTTTAGTGCATTAGTGTGTTTAAAATATGTTTTTAAAAATTTCTTATTTTCTTCTTTTTAGTGTTAGAAAAATTATGACATACTAAAACATAAACACTGTTTTCACTTATTGTAAATCTGGTTTAACATTTTTTAAGCGATCCATTTCTTTTAGAGTGTCAATATTACATGGCTTTGTGCCTGTTAATTTGGTGCAATCAATTTCTTCAGTTTGAAGGCCTTCTAGAGATCGAACTCAACTTTCCTTTGTTTCATAATTTTATAATTTAGATTGTTTATCTTGATTTAGATAGACATTTGTTTGAGTACTGCCCTGTTTTACACATAGAAAAAAATAAAGCACACCATGTACTCAAGAATTTTTAATTAACTTGATTATGGCCCATGATTTGTTTACATTTTTTTACGAAAAACCTTTAATTACTCATAATGTCATAATTTCAATATTAAATTATTAATAATTGACTGATTTTTGTATTGTCATCGGGAATACACAACTGTGCCAAGTTTCAGAGCTATTGCTCATATGGAAGTGATTTAAAAAGCGATTGCGAAATTTGAAAGTGACATACAAGTGAAGTTAAAAAAAAGCTTGTAAAAAGGGATAGTTACTGATTAAGTCTTCCCTTCTTGTGTCGCCGTTACTCGGGTGGTACCTCTTATGTTAACGAGTCTATTGTGCTGTCCCGCATAAAGTCTATTCGTGCAGCGGTAATACTGTGTACACGTATCTGTGGTATATACCCTTTACCAGTATTTTGACAATAAGTGTGTCTCTCAAATTAACTGCCATTTGATTGATCTGAGCAATTTCTTACATTGAATGATATCCAACATATACTTATGCATTAGATCGGCTACACTTGATGATAAACATCACTAAAACAATAAGCCTTGCAGTAAAAGATAACCTTATTAGCAACACATACACATAAACGTGAACACAACAAAGAACAATGCTTAGCACGAAAGTAGCATTAATGCAAAAATTTGGCAGAGCTATCATAAAAGTCCGTGTAGCTTGTGAAGCGTCTTTATGAGTCATTTATATTTGTTGTCATTAACAACATAGCTCATGTCTCGTGTATTTCCATGGGGTGTTGAGGAGACAAAGAAAGTATACCTTGTATAAGCTTACAGCTACTTCAGACCTTAGGTACGTCGGCCGAGAGAAGTGGAGAATATGAGGTTGTGCTTCGGGCAGGCAACAGCATCACGTAAATAATTTATTCATAAATAACGCGCAACTGCAAGTGCACATGAATACTTCGATGTAAGCTTCCTGCAAGGGAGCAGCAAGGCACCATGCTCCATGGGGAGCGAATTAAAAACGTCATGTTCGTATAGAACAAAACACATGTGTCATTCTAGAGCATGTACCAACTTTAAGACTTATTGTGTTAATTGATGAAGAAGCTAAGCAGGAAAGAGGAACAATAACAATCATAGGCTAATAATTATGAACAACAGCCAAAATGAATCCGAGACAAAAGTAGCTATTTTAACTAATTTGGACATGCTGATCGCGAATATGAACTTAAAAATCGCTCTAGTTTTCAAGATCGGGGAGGGGGGGGGGGGGGATCCAGTAGGCTGGTGGCTTCACCTTCCCGACGCAAATGACTCAGTCGTTCTCTTTTCTATAGCCCTGGCGCGTGATTCCCCACCAGACGGATAGCCTTGAGCGCCAATTGGATGACGCAATCTGCAGCAGTCATTGCACCCACATTTCCTCCTTGTCATCATTTGTGGATTATGTGAGTGCAGACGTGTCGTTCAAGATGCCCTGTGAACGTATGAACAGTGCGGATTCTTTTTGCTACATTTGCGGACAAATAACTCTGCTATCACAAAGGCGACCCATTACACCGATGATAAAGAAAGCTTACAGCCTTTATTTTGGTTGTGAGATCGATGACCAGGACCCGTATTGGGCTCCACACATATGTTGTCAATCCTGTGCAACGAATCTGCGCTGCTGGTTGAACCGAAAAGGACGATCGATGCGTTTTGCAGTTCCGGTGGTGTGGAGGGAACCGACAAACCATCTTAATGATTGTTACTTTTGCATAACTCCTTCACTTGGACATGGTATTTCTAAGAAGAAAAAGCGGCCTGTGACCTATCCGAATATTCCCTCTGCTATGCGGCCAGTGCCTCATGGGGAAGGACTTCCTGTTCCGGACCCACCAGAATCTTATACTCTGGATGATAAAGAAGATAATAAGGCCAGTGGACATCCGTCACCTGTGAAAGCATCTACGTCAAGAGATCCTGATTTCGTGCCTTTTGAAGAGTCTGCACAGCCACATAAAATTACCCAGAGTGAATTGAATGATCTAGTGAGAGAACTGGAATTGCCAAAAATAAAGAAGAGCTGTTGGGGTCTAGACTGCAGCAATGGAATCTTCTAGAAGAGGATGTGCATGTGTATGTGTTTCGTGCTAGGCAAAAAGATCTGCTTCCATATTTCAAAATGGCAGATAACCTCATTGCTTGCGTTGATATAGTGGGTCTCATGACAGCACTACACATCAATTACAAAGACGACGATTGGAAACTGTTAATTGATTCGTCCAAGCTGAGCTTAAAAGCTGTGCTGCTCCATAATGGTAACGTTTTACCATCTGTTCCACTCGGGTATGCAGTCCACATGAAAGAAACGTATTACAACATGAAACAACTGTTACACACCATCAACTATGACAAGTATAAGTGGCAGATTTGTGGTGACCTGAAGGTCATTGCCATCTTGATGGGGCTACAGCAGGGTTACACAAAGTTTTCCTGTTTTCTCTGTCTGTTGGGACTGCCGTGCCAGGACTTCCGACTACAAGAAAAAGGATTGGCCGCAACGACAATCACTTGAACCGGGGAAGAGGAATAAACTTAACGAACCACTTGTAGAATCCCACAAGACCTTGCTCCCTCATCTCCACATCAAACCAGGATTAATGAAGAATTGTGTAAGGCCATGGATCGAAATTGGGCTGGATGTTTATACCTTCGTGATAAATTTCAAAGACTTAGTTGAGGCCAAAATCAAGGAAGATGTATTTGTCGGTCCACAGATACGTCAGCTCTTCAGAGATCAGCATTTTGATGATATCCTCAGGTGATGAAAAGTTAGCTTGGAATGCTTTTCAGCAAGTGGCCTCAAACGTTCTAGGAAACAATAAGTCTGACAATTACCAGGAGCTTGTAGAAACCCTCTTGCAGCGCTACGAGTGTCTAGTGTGCAACATGTCTTTGAAATTACACTTTTTACACTCTCATCTGGATTTGTTTCCTGCTAACTGCGGTGCTGTCAGTGACGAGCGTGGGGTACGATTTCTTCATGACATTACTACCCTTGAAAAAAAGGTACCAAGGAAAATGGAATGCAGCAATGCCAGCAGACTATTGTTGGACCCTTGTGAGCGATGCTCCAGAAACTCATTACAAGGGACAGGCAAAAAGACGTCGCTGTGTATAATTTCCGCTATGAGCATTATTATCATATGGTATGTAAATGCAGATGTGTAAAACGTGTTTTATAGATATTAAAAACACTAGAGCTAATCTGGTGTTTTAACGGTCATTTTCATATTCAGCAGCCCAAACAACATAAAGGTAACTTGGTTTAATCTCAGATACCCACTTAATTACTTAATTCGTCGTTCCCCTTCTACCGTGAGGTGTAGAGGTTTGGAAGAGAGAGCGCCAGACTATCCAATCGGCTGTCTTCCTCCTGGCCTGGTTCCATTCTAGTCCTCGGTCCTTTAAAGATTGTCTAATGTTGTCCTCCCAGCGGACTCTGGGTCGTCCTGGGGGTCTGGATTCCTGGCTCTTTGTTTCCCATGCTTGTCGTGGTAGCCGATCTTCTCCCATTCTGCAGACATGCCCAAACTATCTTAGTTGGTAATGTTCTACTTGGGTCTGCAGGGGGGTGGTATTTTAGGCCCTGACGTGTTGTCTGGATGTGGACCATGTCTCTTCTTGTTACTTCAACCACCTTCCTCAGATACCTCATTTCTGAAGTCTGGATCTGCATGTTGTGGGTTGTAGTCATTGCCCATGACTCGCATCCATATGTCATGACTGGGACATAGGTGGAGCTGTATACAACCATCTTCGTTTTCTTACCAACCTCTCTCTTGCTGAGGAATCCTCGATTTATGGCCTGAAAAAGTCTCCCAGCTGTTGCGTTTCGAGTGGCCAACTCTTCTTTGATGCCTCCCTTTCGGTCTATAATAGCTGCAAGGTATTTAAAGTGGTCAACCTGCTCCAGGAACTGTTTTTCCAGCTTGATCTGATGCCTTCTTTATTCTCGTGATATCACCATGGATTTTGTTTTTGAGCTGCTTATGACCATCCCTCTCTTCTCCAGCTCTTCCTTCCAGACTTGCAAGTTGGATTGGAGATGTGCCTCTGATTTAGCAATCAGGGCAACATCATCAGCAAATGCCAGCTCTGAAATACAGACCTGTCTCATCTTCCAGTACCCCACTGAATACATTCTTGTTCTCTCCTTACATGCCTTGATGACATCGTCCATGAGGAGTATGAAAAGATAAGGTGACAGGATATCACCTTGTCTTACACCAGTGGTGGTCCTGAACTCTTCTGACTTATGGTTTGCTGTACTCACATAATTTCTGCAAGACTTGTAGAATTTCTGTATAGCATGAATCAGAGGTGCGGGAATGTTCTTCTTTCCCAAACAGTCCCAAGTTTGCTCCAGTGGACCCTGTCAAACGCCTTTTCCAGATCTATTGTCACATACACACAAAAAGTCAACATTTTTTGTCCATTGATTTTCAAAGTACAGCGATAGGAAGAAACAGTCGATAACATAAGTTTATTATCAGAATCCTATTGATACAGATAATAGTAGACAACAGGAAAGTGCTGCATCTGTTAACAATTGCCCAGAGCTACAACTCCATACCGCAGTAAGGAGGGGCCTAAAGGCCGCTAGACCAACTGCAGTACCTACAATTTTCCTCCGTTAACCGAACAATGCGCATTTCGCTATTGTGGGATTTAAATATTTTAGGCAAAATGACACAGCAGGTTTATTTAAGAAAGTACGTAATCTGTGTTGATGTGATTCCTTAACGTTACACCTTGAGGTGGGATTACCTGTACCTCCGTTTCTCTTCCTTCTCTGAGGAGGAGACAAAGGTATCCAGTAATAGGTGGTGTGGTGGATTTAAATGTTATGAATTATTGTTATGTATTATATTTGTATTAAATGAGATTAGCTATGAAGGTCCCTGAATTTACCCAATGGTATTGTGAACTTTTCAGGGTACCTTTCCGCTACCACCCCTTTTATCTCATTCAAAATGTATTTATATTATTATATTAAATGACTTCGTGTAGTGTCTAGGGTTATGAATGTAGAGTGTAATGTACAATAATCAACAAACATACAAACAAATAGTTTATTATTCACAACAGCACACAGTACTACCACAATAACATACAAACGACACTCTAAAAGGCTATCTTATTTAAGACTGGTTGAAATTTGTGTAAATATGATTTTTACAATTTTATTATCCTGATTCTAATTTATTTTGAATCAGGACTGACAATTTAAAAGTGAAATCAAAATAATCATTTGCATCAGTCAAATAGCACAATAGATCTTATGTCCATACATAAAAATATTATTCTAATATCCGTCTGTAGTGTTCTCCTACTTTAAGGTAATACTGGTAGTACGACTAGGTTTTTGTTTGAAATCATACCCTTTTAGTAATGTTTGTTTCTATTTGTCACTTGTGGAACTATTAAATTATTGTCCCAGTTTTATTCACTGTCACTTTTTATATTTCTTCTTTAATTCTGTTAGTTTAGCTCTCAGGTGCCGAACGAGAACTTATCTTGGCAGTAGAATACAGGTTGAACTTTTCCTCTGCTCGCTCGACAATCTGTTCCCTGTTTGATAGGCAATGGCCACTAGCATGGGCTCGCAGTATATAGACAGAGTCCTGAATCAATCAGTTTTCAAGCGTTTGGTACCACATTAACGTCAGTACCCAGGACCTCTGAAATGTGAAGGTTATGCATCCTTCTTAATACCTAGTATCCACTAATAGTCCACATTCTAGGACAGGTACATTACAAACAAACAAAAAGGGTCATATCCTTATACAAACCTATGCCACCATTATCTTTTGATGTGACAATGTACACCAGTATTCCTCTCCCCTAATAGTTACAACGCCACTGCAATTCCAGCTGTAATCTCTTCCATATAATAGGATAGGTGTTATGCTCCTTTATGACAATCATACATATTCTTGTAGTTTTACACCTCTCTGACAGTCTATCACATGGTGGATCAATCTTTAGGCTTTGCCTCATGGTCGCTATAGACCCACTCATGTCCAGACATATATTATTATTTCACATTCAATTTTTATATAAAATACATGTTAATAAATGTCAATCTTACCACAATTTGTTCAATGAAATACACAAAGACGATGACTGACACAGTTTCGATCTGTTTTGTTGTCCAGGCTGCCCAGAAATTGTATTTGAAAGCACAGCCTGATCTCATCTATCGCTGGTAGAATTTTTTCTAGTAATGGCGTCCCCCCTAACGCTTATTCTGACAATATCGATTCAGTTGGCCAATCACTCTTAATTTTACAAGGGTAAACAGTCTTTCAAAAAATATCATTCACACCTTTCTACGTTACTAGGATATTTATGTTTATTCAAAGGTCAGCCAATAATATTTCGTCTCACTTCAAATGCAACCCAATCGGATTCACTGTACTATCCTAGCCTATCTGTCACCTACCTTTTTCCCCAAAAATATGGGATCCAATCTAAGCAGATATGACTTGACCTGACAGTATGTCTGATCTCTATGTATGGTTTTATCAATAGTTGATTAGTTAAGGGACTATTTATATAACTAACACCATATTCTTGGTCAGCAAGTCTTCAGGTACCCGAATATACGATTTTTAAGGGGCTAAGTGGTTTGGTTCAAAATTCTATCTTTTTTTTCTATGTTAGTTGTTTATTTTTAAACTACCTCTCGTTCACTCTTTTTCCATGTAATATCAAGCTAAATACGAGAGCTTAGGTCATTCATAATAAGAGCTTAACAAGTTTCCATGACCGTAGTGTCCACAATTCTAACTTTTTCATCGTATTGGGGAAACCCCTAAGGCAAGGCTTGCCACTGTGCTACAGTTGGCTTTTAGTTTAAAATCAATGCGAAACAATTAGCATTTCATCTATCCTTGCCCCTCCTCGTTCCACAATGCATTTTAGGCAAATATTTTTGTAGAACTAGGAAAAGTGGTTGTTTATGTCAAGGACGAATTTGAAAAATTGGGTACCGTTTTGTTCGGCTATTCGTTAGCAAATAATAATCTGAAAGCGTAGGCGACACCAACCGTTCTAGCAGAAAATTCTTTTGTACTTTCTTATCTTTGCCTTTATGCCCTATACTGTTATATACTAATTTATATATTGTATTTAGAAATCACTACACATCTCCCCCTTTAGAACAGACGATCATATGTCAGTTCCTACTTCTAAATACACATAGATGAATTTACTATCTATGCCTGGTGACTACTCTGATGTTCGTCATACGGATGTCTGCTTAAAAAATCAGCGCCGACATTGGTTTTTCCGGGAATGTACTCTATGGTAAACTGGAATGGTTGTAGGAACAAAGACCAGCGTAATAATCTAGCATTTTCATGCCTTGCTTGTGACAGACATACGAGTGGTTTATGGTCTGTTTGAATCTTAAATGATTTCCCATAAAGATAAATCTGGAACTTTTTTATAGCCCATATGACTGCCAGACATTCTTTTTCACTTGTTGAATATTTTTGTTCTGCTGTGTTCAACTTACGGCTAGCATAAGCTACTGGGGTTAATTCCCCATCAAGTGAATTTTACCGTTCTAATAGAGCTGCACCCAAACCGATATTACTAGCATCCGTTCTCACTATGAATTCTTGACTCAAGTCAGGTAATTTCACAATAGGCCTGCTTGTGAGCTTTTATTTCAATTCTTGGTATGCTAATTCACACTGCGCTGTCCAAAAAATTCTATCAGGATTTCCTTTGCGCGTTAAATCAGTCAATGGAGCACATATGGAGTTAAAGTTTTTAATATACTTTTGGTAGAAACCACTTAATGAGACAAAAGATCGCACATCTTTTTTTGTTTGTGGTCTTGGTGCTTTTTTTAACTTCTCCAGGTTTTTGGGGTCAGGGGTCATGTTTCCCTGATGTACTGTGTGTCCCAAGAATTCTAGCTCTTTACATCCAACACAGCATTTCGTCGGTCTAGCTGTCAAATTGGTCTCTCTCAGTCGATCAAACAACATATTCAGAGAGTTAATGTGTTCCTCAAATGCTTCTGTTGCTATGAGAATATCATCCATGAAGTTGGTGATGCATGGATTCTTCAGGGGATCCATTTACTTTCTCATCATCCTCGAAAAAACACTCGGTGCATTTTTTCAGCCCGAATGGTAACATATTAAATTCATAATGTCCTTCCGAGGTGCTAAAGGCTAAATAAGGTTTGACTTCCGGCTTTACTGGAATATGATAGTAGCCTTTACTCAGATCCACTTTAGAGAAATATTTGCTCTATTCAGCCTGGCAAACAGCTGATTTGTATCAGGTAATGGATCCACCTGACCTTCTGTGATAGCATTCAGTTTCCTGTAATCTATACACAGCCGGTGTTCTCCAGAGGGTTTTCTCAACAGAACCACACTGGAGCTGTAGGGAGATTCACTGTGCGAGATAATCCCTTCTCTCAACAGATAATCTATCTCCTCCCTTAAAGCTTTTTCCTTAGCGAACGGAATCGAATAGGCTTTCATACAGATTGGTGTTGGGTCTATGAGTTTCATATCATACTCCAATAAATGTGTATGCCCCGGACGGTCCGTTAACACATCTGTATGATTATTCAGAACCTGTTGAACCCTCTCCCTCTGATTTTCCGTTAAGTGTGTGCTGATTTTTACCTGTGCAGCGGTCTCACAGGGATGTAAATGATATTCATGAGAAGTGAGTGGTTATTTTTCCATCTCCATTGCAACAGACAAGGTCAGTAGGTGTGTCTCTTCCTGGTTTTCTCTGTCCAGATATTTCTTCAGGAGATTCACATGGTAGATTTTCTCTTTCCCTTTCTTATCTATCTTATAATTTGTTCTAGACACCTTCTCTAGAACTGTATATGGACCTTGCCATCCAATTTGAAATTTATTCTGGCTGCCGGGCAGTAGAAGGAGCACCTTCTCTCCCACAGCTAATTCTCGATCCTTCGCTTTCTTATTGTAATAGGCAGCATGCTTTTTCCTAGCTTGTCTTAAATTTTCATTGGCAAGTTTCCAGCCAGTTTTAAGACGAGTGGTCAGCTCGTTCACATATTGATATGATGAGGTAATATTTTCTTCTGCCTTTTCATCGGTCCAGGTCCTTAACAATGCTTCCAAATGACCTTGTATTTGCCTTCCAAATAACAATGTTGCCGGGGCCATACCGGTTGAACTATGGGGTACCTCGCGATAGGCAAACAAGGCGGCGGGAAGGTACTGGTCCCATGTCTCTGGTTTTTCCTGTGCCAAATTTCTCAGGATCGACATGAGTGTCCCGTTAAATCTTTCCACTTGGCCATTTCCTTGAGGATGATACGGGCTACAATTAAAGTATTTGGCTTGAAAGATCCTGAATACTTCTTATGTTAGTTTCCCCTTGAACTGAGAGCCATTATCAGTCAAGATTTGGTTGGGAAAGCCTAACCTGGTGAAGATTGTGAGTAATGCCTCTGCCACATGCTTCGAATCAATTGATGACAGGGCTACCGCCTCTCCCCACATAGAACAAGTGTCCACCAGAGTCAGAATGTAACTGTTCCTCCTCTTGGTCCGAGTGAGAGATCCCACAATGTCCACGGCAACTCTTTCAAAAGGTGTTCCCACTATGGGCATTTCCCCTAGAGTTGCTGGAGCAGTCCAATGCTTTGGAGCTACCCGTTGGCACTCTGCACAGGATTTTACATATCTTTTTATGTCTTCAGTTATTCCTGGCCAGAAATAATGACAAGCTATACGCTGTCCTGTTGCGCTGATCCCCATATGACCACTGAAGGGAATCGCATGCCCTAGTTCCAACACTTTAGTCCTATATGAATTTGGAAGGACCAGCTGTCCGTGACCATTGGATCCATTTCCAGCCTTCCTATATATCAATTTATTCTTCATATAGAAATCTCCCTTGCCTGGAGGTGTATGACATTTGGGCAATTTCTTAAAACAAGGCTTGAGGGTCTTATCCTCCGCCTATGCCTTCCTCATCTCATCTGTATGGGTATTTATCGGATTATCTTCCTCCTTTTTAGACTGTGATCTGGTCTGCACTGTTGCCATGGTCACAGGTCTCTTGGGATTCCCCAAGAAGACATATCTACACCCCAATATCAGAGGGTAGATTGGTTCATTTATCACTGATGCTTTTATGATTCCTTCCACATATCGCGTTTTCACATTTATCCTGGCGACGGAAAGTGTCATGGTCGCTACGTCCTTGGTTGCAGTTTGAATCTCCACTGTTTCTGTGGTGTATAGATCTGCCTGCACCAGGTGAGAACTCACAACTGAATCATAATCTAATCCAGTATCATACAAACACCTTATGGTGACACCATTGCATGTTACATCTTCACACACTGGGGGGTGGTAAGGTTCCTGTTGTTCAGTAGGGTTGACCTTTACTCCCTTTCTCCCCATTTTCATTGCAGCGAAAGTAGGAGTTTTCCTTCTACAATTTTCAGTGTTATGGTTGTCCACCCGACAATTTTTGCAATACTTCTTTCCTTGGTTAAAAGGTTTTCTTTCATCATATTTCCTTTCATTGAATTGTGAGGTTTTTTTTTATAGTAATTTTGTTTACCTGTTTCATTGTGATTACAACTAACTCTGACTCTGGCTGCCCTGTTATATCTGCAGCGACAATTTGAGTAATCGTCACCCAGCTCTCTCTGACACTCATGTTCCGTTGTAGAAACTTTTCTCACGTGTACTGGGAAGCACATTTGGACTCTACTTATAAGGATCATTGTGCCATTAACATTTGCGTTGTCTCTTTATTTCAGATGGTGTCACATTTTGGCTCGCAGATAAGATGTGCTAGGATGACGTAATGTTTTAGGGTGGATGTGAGGATATCTTCTGAGTGCATCCTGTTGTGCTGAGATTGTGGTTGGCATTGGCCTTTTTTGGTGGCTTGTTTTTGAGAAGTGTAGGGGCTGGTTGGTGTGATTATTTTTTAGGTCTGTGTCTGTTTAGATGTCAGAGATTGTGCTTGGTTTTTGACTGATTTGGAAAATTCATAAGGTTTCGTATGCTTTGTGATTACGTGAGGGGATTCTTTGGTA
>JAMPIV010006811.1:0-109127 GCA_024509875.1 Oreohelix idahoensis | reverse complement strand
TCATAGAATATATATATTTTTTAAAAATGGTAATCATTTTTTTTTACAGGGGGGGGGGGGGGGGTGTAGTAATATGTTGCTGTCATTTTCGACGGAGTCATATGTCAAGTTATTTGTCGTATGATTTTTCACCCTAGTCAAAGGTGAATAATTGTGTCTTTACCTTGCGGTGTCAGGTTGATTAGGGGTTGTCTTCCCTGTTGGTTCATCTTTTAGGCTTTGACCTGTATGAAGATAGGGTAAAAGGTAAACAGTTCGGGTTTGTGCCCATGCGCAGGTTTTAAGCGCGAAGTGAATAGACTTCCGTGAGGCCGTGATGTGTCCTGGCTTCTGAGGGAAAGGGTCACCAAACATGATTCGGTGGTCCCCAGAGTTCCAGACCACATACGGTAAAATAAATTTAAATTCTTGCGTTACAAATATAATACTTTTGCCAAAAAAGAACGTTTCGTTTCTTTATTCACAGTAAACGTGTTTATGATGGGACACGGAGTTGTGCAAGTGCATAACTACTATCGTCAATGAATTGAAACTACACGACTCAAGTCTACGATAAACGTCACATTGTTACCCTTGTTTTAATCGTTACGCTTACTGCTGAGACTTTTTTTGTTATTTCGTCACTACTGCGGACGATTATTGGACTTACGAGTGCATACCTCACGAATTTCATTCCTGCACGAGTCTCTATCATCGTCAGTAATTTGGTTTTTGCTATTCGAGCCATCCGCAATCCTGACACCTCAATGGATGATTTTTTCTCTCGAGGCCAACTAGACTCTACCGAGCCTCTACACACTTCAATTTACGATGCCACTACGCGTCCAGTGGTCTAAGATGACGTCATTTGATGCTTTGCATTCTCCTGCATTGTGCTTGTTTATACAATGTACCATTTACACAATGACATCATTAGACGATATCGTAATACCTCACATTTTCATGTGTTTTCAATAACATTGAACTATTAATGACTTCGATCAATCGCAATTTACTTGTGTACGATTTATATCGAAAGTGACTACAATAACTGATTCAAAATTTTCTCACTCGTGAAGTTATTAATATTGGAATTTAAAACATTCCATTTTTCTCACCATGTTTGGACACATTTTTTTTTTGGTGCTCTTCATTTTAATTAACTCTCGTTAACTGTTTTGATGCAACACTAACTATTGTGTCATATACTAGTATTCCTAATTGACATCAACTGAACTTATTTGATAAATGAATGATTACAGAACATTTGACTTTCATAGATACTAATATTTTTCGTTCACTCTATACGAGCTTAAGACAATCTTCCATACCGACGTGGTGATTTCTTGACAGTTTTAATAAATTTAAATATAAATTACTTGGTAACATTTTAATATTTCATAACGATTGGAGACATTTAGGTCATTCGTGTTACCTTGAATGGTTTAGTATTCGAGATACGCTATTACATATCACCTTAATTATTTTACAACCGCGCATCATCAGCGCTTGATAATTTTTGGCGCATTGAAATAATTCATGTGGCCATATTGGCATACTTACTTAAGTTATATAACTAATTCTCCTATGCACTCCTTGGATGGTGTTGATTGATTCTCGTGTTTTAATTTTAAACATTGAATTTATTTAATTGTTTCTTCCTCTCTTACACACATACGCATCCTTACATTACTCAATTCAATTTTGTTCATTGATTGCCTTTCTCTCTTTAGCATCTTGTTTGCTTGCTATCGCCATTTCTTCACCATTTCTTCATTTTTCGCTACTATTATTTCATTATTTCTTTTGTCACATCTTAATTGGTGTTTTTTTACAATTTGGTACATTATCTCTCATTAATTTCATTTGAATTGAGTATTTAATTTCTTTTCCACTCTTCCATCCCAATTATTAGTTTCTTATTAATTCAATTTACAAAACATGTGCATTTTACAACAAAAGAATTTGAGAAAAATACATGTTATGTAAAGACTCGCGAGTATTTACCTGTACTTTTGTACACATCAAAAATAGTTTTATTTTCCCGGCTTGTACAATATTCGCAGTAGAAAATAATTTGCCCATCGCTCACACACATACACACTCACGCACACACAAACCGTTTTTTTTGCTGCTACTATTTACGACTTTCAGCGTTGGCGTTAGTATTTCAGTGGTTTTCTTGGTTTGGTTTGTTTGAAGTTTACTACGATAATCTGGCCTTCCAGTCCCATAAATAAACAAGAGTGTCAAAGATATCCTAGATTTATAACCTGGCGCAAAATGCCAAGGTCAGGACACATTTACAGAGCAAATTTGGTGAATGTAACTTATTCTAAGAGGTGTAAAGAGAGGATCGTCTTAGACCGTTTATCTCAAATCTGACACGGTTCAGTTGGCGTAGGATTTGGAGAATTTGCATTTGGAAAGTTTTTGACATGAAAGACTGGACAGGCTTACCAAAGGCCAAGCTAGTCATGAAGCTAGAGAGTAAGGAGAGGGGAACGAGGGGGTTATTTTTTT
Source organism: Oreohelix idahoensis (assembly GCA_024509875.1). Taxonomy (NCBI): domain Eukaryota; kingdom Metazoa; phylum Mollusca; class Gastropoda; order Stylommatophora; family Oreohelicidae; genus Oreohelix; species Oreohelix idahoensis. Next base: position 106,625 of record JAMPIV010006811.1, on the reverse strand, counting down.
ATTATTTGTATTTTGAACAACTACACGGGCTTACCAAAAGCAAAGCATGAAGCGAGAATTGAAGGAGAGGGGGAAGCAGGGGGTTTGGACCTTGCTTCTACTTCTTTCTTTTTTTTTTTTTTTTAAACACCTTAATCCTATCTCCCAATTACATTTTATTGTATTGAACATTCTAAATAAAGGGTTTGATTTATTTATATCAGCACTTGGTGCCGTGACTATATATACATATACATATATATATATATATATATATATATATATATATATATATATATATTATATATATATATATATATATATATATATATATATATATATATATATATACGAGGCGTGTTCAAATGAAACCCGTCCCAGTGGCTTTATAACAAATATATGTAAGGTACATCAGCAGGAGTAGTAGAATTAAATACAGCAATTGTTATGAAGCAAGTACTCACTGGGGTTCTTTAGAAATAGTCACCATAGGCATTCAGACACGCATCCCACTGCATGGGTAGACGGCGGATGCCGTCCGAGAAAAATGACTTTGGTTGCTTATTGAACCATTTGGTCACCGAGGCCCTGACATCTGCATCGGAGTCGAATCGTTGTCCCTTTAGAGATTTTTTTAAGGGTCCGAACAAATGAAAGTCACATGGTGACAGATCGGGGCTGTAGGCTGGGTGTGGCCGAACTTCCCACCTTTTCCTTGCTAACGCTTCCTGCACAATTTTCGCTACATGTGGACGAGCATTGTCGTGCAACAGAATCACACCACGCGAAAACATGCCGGGTGGTTTATTCTTGATGGCTGTATGCAGGTTGTCTAGTGTTTCTTTTTAGCGGATGGCATTGATGTTCAAGCCAGGCTCTTTAAAGTCAACCAATAGAAGCCCTTCATGGTCAAAAAATGCGGTCAGCATAACCTTACCGGCGGAAATCTGTGACTTTAATTTTTTGGGTGTTTCCATTGCATGCTCGCTGTTTTGCTAAATGGCTCAAAGTGGTGGCACCCCGACTCATCGCCTGCCACTATGCGCAACAGAAATGCATCACCCTCCTCTTCGTAAAGCAGCAGGTGGTTCAAACTCCACTCCATGCGTTCTTCTTTATGGCGATGGCTTCTTCTGTCGCAACAATATGCACCTGACCTGGCCGCGGAAGATCTTTCGTTAACTGACGTCCTTCTCGAAACATTCGTGCCCAGTCTTTCACTGTAGTCTTAGACACACTTTTGTCACCATACACTGCTTTCATTCGGCGATGAATGTCGGCTGGTCGACATCCTTCGGCTGTTAGGAACTGGATCACCACTCGCTGATCGACCTTGGACGGATTCCGTATCACACCGGCCATTATTTTAACGGTCTGCAGCACAAACAATGAATACTAATAAATCCCGTGTGGATGGAAAGGAGCAAAGCTGCTGACCGGGTTGGAAGAAAAGTCCACTGACCTCGCAGCCTCGCAATGACATGTCATTGGGCCAAAAGAGGTGGAAAGCTCGAGTGCCAATGGTTAGAGAAAAAAAAAAACTATATATATATATATGTGACAGTGCGAAGACGATGTGTAAAGAAGAATAAGGATTTGTGTGTAATGTGGTCGTCACTCTCTCTGGCCTACTTTCACACACGTTCCGCAGTCACAGAAAAACTCTTGATGACAGGGGTCCCACTTTTATTAATGAAACCCTATCAGGTAGCACATGAATCATACAGAAAACAATGTTGTCCACAAGTTTACTTTTTGTAGTTAATTCCTATGCAACACCATTTAACCAAGCTATTTAGGTAACACCATAAAATAACCCAGCACAGACTGCTGGACTCTTTGAAATAAAATGAAACAAAATAAACTAGCATCGTACTAATGGACAAACATCATCAATGTAATACAACATACATATGTGTGAAAATATGCAAGTACATGCACTTATATGTCCATGTGTGTGTGTGTTGTGTGTACTGTTACACATGTGTGCAAATATGCCAATAGATGCGCTTAAATGACCATGTGTGTGTGTGAGTGTTCATGCAGGTCTGCGTATATGTGTAATCATACAATAAACATATCTCAGTCAACAATAATGCCTTCATACTCCTACTAAATACTAACTACATCATCACGCGAGAGAAAACTTAATTGAAGCACTTCTATCTATGATGAAATATTATACACAACGCACTGGTCTAAATGACATCAATTTATCAGTATCTTAGAGGCCTTGCTACTCTAAAGAACAAGCAGACATATACTCTATTCTTACAACTCTATACTAAATGTACTAGGCATAGGCTACTCACGGAGCTAGAGGGTACGCTAACCTTTCTCTCACAATAACCACTGATGTAAAATTAACGACACTTACGGCTCACAAGAATGCAATATAACCATTACTTAACACTACACAAATAATAATAATAATAATAATGGTAATAAGTACACACTTGTATACACCGCAATGCGGCACTAGAATTCCTCTTATAAATGCACTTAGATACTTAACACATTTAACACAGTCTCACAGTTGAAAATAGCGATGAGATATACGTCAAATTACACTTAAGTACACATACATCGCCAGTCAGCTTCTATCAAGCTATAGATAGACAAACGCTACAAAGCTTTAACTTCTAAGCCTGAAAGTCTAATATTACTAAATCTAAAGTATTATAAAAATGTACTTATATGCAAGCATACCTCTATGTCGTTAGTTCTCTTAGCACAGACGCAACTATGCAAAAGCCCAAACCTCAGTTGGTTATCGTACGAGGCGCGTTTTGCACAAGAACGATCTGGCTACTTCTCAGCTCTCTGACTGAAGCCTCTCACTGTTTCAGTTTAAATCTTCGTCTCCATCCCTGCACCACATGATAGCCGCCACGTCAAAATGTCAGGGAAAGCTCCACCCATCCCTCTAGGGAGCAAATCAGGAGTCCTATGCTCAGTATGGATGACATGAGATCACATCTTAATCAAGTATCTCCCTAATCGACACAACTCAAAGTCCGCCCACTAATGGGCTGTTACATCCCACGATATTCGTTGTTCTACTCACACTTCTTACGGTTTCGTGCTTAAAAAGGTGTTTTCTTCTGGTGTCAGACAGCGCCAGGATGTCTAACAACCGATGGCTGTCTCTCACGTCTCACACGTCTGTCTTCTTCACGGATGGCGAAGGTGTGTTTCGTTTAAATCGCCCATTACCGGGTGAGAATGCCAACATGAGCACAAATTCACACCGCAGACTAGATCGACAACTAATTACTCAGTCTAAAATTACACCTTTCTGGCCACACGGTCACATGTTCCGCCCCTAAATTTTTTGTGGTCCCCACAAACGTACTCTGCTCCATTGTCATTTCTAAGTTTATGTCTCTTTGCTTGTCGTGGTCTGAGAAAATTGTTCGCTCGTACAGCGTTGCTACTTGGTTGAGAGTTCAGCGAGTAATTGCCTGCAGTTGTCGGCTTTAGCGGGGGTTTGGTTCCAACGTGTTTTACACTTGTTTTCCGTCGATGTTGGCATGCATTCCCCCCAATCTGATTTAGATTGGTGTCCTCTCCAGAGCGTCGGTGTGTATTTCCTCCTATCTGTTTAAGATGAGTTTCCTCTTCTGAACGTTGACTGCTTTTCTTGGCGCCATTAAGGTAACAGTTGTTACGGCCATCTCTTGGCCTGCACCCTGAAGGCAACCTAGATGTGTCGGTACGTTAAGAGAGGGCGCTTTTAGAGGGACAAACCGATATCAAGTGCTCTGTGGACTTACACTGAAAACATCGATTCAGAAGCGGGCCCCGAGGGCATTTGGCTGCCATGTGGTCTGAAAAGTCTCCACAATTGTAGCATCTTTTTTTTCTAGGCTTCCTCTGTGCCATGTGTCGCCTCCTGCTGCCCTTACATTCCTGGCCGCGAATGCCGCATACAAAGACCGCTTCAATGCCCTGAACAGATGGTTTGCTGTCAAATTCTACTTTCTCATTTCTCTCCAAACTACGGAATCCCTTTCTGAAAATCTTAGTCTGATGCACAAAAACATCAACACCTCCATCATCCGGTGTAATAAATCTCCATCCTTTGTCGACATTATACCATTTACAAAATCCTTGCCGCCTTGCTGGTGCATCTGTGTTTTTACTTACCTCTAAATCACTGCGTTCACTATCAACTGCCTGACTCTCACCAACAGGAAGGTCTAGTTTTGGTTCCAGTTGATTCACACCTCTGTTCTGCTCTAGGTTTTCACGCGGTTGGCACTGTTCCCTTCTTCTCGTCTCCTTTTGTGCTGGCGCCATACTCTGTGATAGCTGTGCTAGCTGGGACTTTAGACTAGCTACTTCTGCTTTGAGTGCCTCCTCTTCATTGTGAGCTTCTGCACTGGCTATCCGCACTAGCTTATCAGGCTCTTTGCCTTCCCAGAAAACAGCATAGTCCCTAACTTCCCTAAATGAGACACCCGGATTTTCTAGGACGTATTTCTTCTCAAATGACTTACCCAAATCATCTCTCAGCTGGGCAACAAAATGATCCCTGAGCATGGATGGGTCCGCAGGAGCCAAGCCTTTCTTCACCCACGTTGCATTCAATCTCAGAAATAATTCATGCAACAGGTGAGAGAACTCCGTTACTGATACACTAGGCCCCTGTCTCATGGCATAGAAACCCCTAGTCATCTCATTGACTACTTGTCGCTCACTGTAGGCTTCTTCGACTATTTCGAGTAACTTCTCAGGGCTGGCCTTGGCTTCGCCACGTATCCGTAATTCCCTAGAGACTACTGGTGTAACATTATTCCACACAATGTCTAACCTATCTTCTACAGTTAAGGGCCCTACCTTCCATGCAGCTTTTACCTCCTTCACAAACTCTTGCCAAGTGGGGCCTGCCTTTTCACCAAATCTTCTTACCTCCGGCACTGTTATGTAAATCACCTTCACATGCGCATTGCTCGGGCTCTTTCCTGGTGTGAGGATTTCTTCACGGGAGCCACCTCCAGCTGTCGATGTGCTCCCAGGCTCTGACTGGCATGTTGCGTCTGCGCATTGAGTTGACATCACTGCTCTAGCCCTAACCTAGCAAAATACAATGCAAAACGGATGGAAAGAAAACACTTATTATAAAATTACAATAAATAATAGAAAGTGTCTCTTATTTTTTTTTTTTTTGGCTTGCTCTTGTCTTCTCTTCGCTGTTGTGGCCTGTAGCAGTTTCAGGTGCTGCCTGGTGATACGGTTGAGTCCCTGGCTGAATGTCAATCGTGGTAGGTCGGCCACTGGTTTGGCATAATAACACTGGCGTAGCAATAGTGTTCCTGTTTGTTGTGATGGAGTATCATTAGCAAGGATACTATTGCAGGAAAATTGATATAACTGAAAACGGCTGGTCCCTGGCTTGAAAAGATATTCAATGGATGTACGGTGGTATGATTCTTCTCTGGGCCTGCGATGGTACAACTCTTCGCCTGGCCTACGTTGGTGCGACTCTTCAATGGGCCTATGGTGCTTCGATTTTTCATGCAGTGGTGCGATTCCTTGCTGGGTCTATGGTGGTGCGAATCTTCACTGGGGAGATGTACTGGGCAGATGTGCTGCTCCGTCTGTGCTGGGTGCTGTAATACTCTTGCAAGGTTTAGCTCAGGTATCTTTGGTGCTCACTGGTTGTAGTGCTCTCTTGCCGCATTCAACATTCCGCGTATGACTCTATACTACACTGTCTGTCAGTATCCTGTCGACGACGCCATTTGTGACAGTGCGAAGACGATGTGTGAAGAAGAATAAGGATTTGTGTGTAATGTGGTCGTCACTCTCTCTGGCCTACTTTCACACACGTTCCGCAGTCACAGAAAAACTCTCTTGATGACAGGGGTCCCACTTTTATTAATGAAACCCTATCAGGTAGCACATGAATCATACAGAAAACAATGTTGTCCACAAGTTTACTTTTTGTAGGTAATTCCTATGCAACACCATTTAACAAAGCTATTTAGGTAACACCATAAAATAACCCAGCACAGACTGCTGGACTCTCTGAAATAAAATGAAACAAAATAAACTAGCATCGTACTAATGGACAAACTTCATCAACGTAATAATACATACATATGTGTGAAAATTGTCCATGTGTGTGTGTGTGTGTGTGTGTGTGTGTGTGTGTGTTGTGTGTACTGTTACACATGTGTGAAAATATGCCAATAGATGCGCTTAAATGACCATGTGTGTGTGTGAGTGTTCATGCAGGTCTGCGTATATGTGTAATCATACAATAAACATATCTCAGTCAACAATAATGCCTTCATACTCCTACTAAATACTAATTACATCATCACGCGAGAGAAAACTTAATTGAAGCACTTCTATCTATGATGAAATATTATACACAACGCACTGGTCTAAATGACATCAATTTATCAGTTTCTTAGAGGCCTTCCTACTCTAAAGAACAAGCAGACATATACTCTATTCTTACAGCTCTATACTAAATTTACTAGGCATAGGCTACTCACGGAGCTAGAGGGTACGCTAACCTTTCTCTCACAATAACCACTGATGTAAAATTAACGACACTTACGGCTCACAAGAATGCAATATAACCATTACTTAACACTACACAAATAATAATAATAATAATGGTAATAAGTACACACTTGTATACACCGCAATGCGACACTAGAATTCCTCTTATAAATGCACTTAGATACTTAACACATTTAACACAGTCTCACAGTTGAAAATAGCGATGAGATATACTTCAAATTACACTTAAGTACACATACATCGCCAGTCAGCTTCTATCAAGCTATAGATAGACAAACGCTACAAAGCTTTAACTTCTAAGCCTGAAAGTCTAATATTACTAAATCTAAAGTATTATAAAAATGTACTTATATGCAAGCATACCTCTATGTCGTTAGTTCTCTTAGCACAGACGCAACTATGCAAAAGCCCAAACCTCAGTTGGTTATCGTACGAGGCGCGTTTTGCACAAGAACGATCTGGCTACTTCTCAGCTCTCTGACTGAAGCCTCTCACTGTTTCAGTTTAAATCTTCGTCTCCATCCCTGCACCACATGATAGCCGCCACGTCAAAATGTCAGGGAAAGCTCCACCCATCCCTCTAGGGAGCAAATCAGGAGTCCTATGCTCAGTATGGATGACATGAGATCACATCTTAATCAAGTATCTCCCTAATCGACACAACTCAAAGTCCGCCCACTAATGGGCTGTTACATCCCACGATATTCGTTGCCCTACTCACACTTCTTACGGTTTCGTGCTCAAAAAGGTGTTTTCTTCTGGTGTCAGACAGCGCCAGGATGTCTAACAACCGATGGCTGTCTCTCACGTCTCACACGTCTGTCTTCTTCACGGATGGCGAAGGGGTGTTTCGTTTAAATCGCCCATTACTGGGTGAGAATGCCAACATGAGCACAAATTCACACCGCAGACTAGATCGACAACTAATTACTCAGTCTAAAATTACACCTTTCTGGCCACACGGTCACATGTTCCGCCCCTAAATTTTTTGTGGTCCCCACAAACGTACTCTGCTCCATTGTCATTTCTAAGTTTATGTCTCTTTGCTTGTCGTGGTCTGAGAAAATTGTTCGCTCGTACAGCGTTGCTACTTGGTTGAGAGTTCAGCGAGTAATTGCCTGCAGTTGTCGGCTTTAGCGGGCGTTTGGTTCCAACGTGTTTTACACTTGTTTTCCGTCGATGTTGGCATGCATTCCCCCAATCTGATTTAGATTGGTGTCCTCTCCAGAGCGTCGGTGTGTATTCCCTCCTATCTGTTTAAGATGAGTTTCCTCTTCTGAACGTTGACTGCTTTTCTTGGCATCCTTAAGGTAACAGTTGTTACGGCCATCTCTTGGCCTGCACCCTGAAGGCAACCTAGATGTGTCGGTACGTTTAGAGAGGGCGCTTTTTGAGGGACAAACCGATATCAAGTGCTCTGTGGACTTACACTGAAAACATCGCTTCAGAAGCGGGCCCCGAGGGCATTTGGCTGCCATGTGGTCTGAAAAGTCTCCACAATTGTAGCATCTTTTTGTCTAGGCTTCCTCTGTGCCATGTGTCGCCTCCTGCTGCCCTTACATTCCTGGCCGCCAATGCCGCATACAAAGACCGCTTCAATGCCCTGAACAGATGGTTTGTTTTCAAATTCTACTTTCTCATTTCTCTCCAGACTACGGAATCCCTTTCTGAAAATCTTAGTCTGATGCACAAAAACATCAACACCTCCATCATCCGGTGTAATAAATCTCCATCCTTTGTCGACATTATACCATTTACAAAATCCTTGCCGCCTTGCTGGTGCATCTGTGTTTTTACTTACCTCTAAATCACTGCGTTCACTATCAACTGCCTGACTCTCACCAACAGGAAGGTCTAGTTTTGGTTCCAGTTGATTCACACCTTGGTTCTGCTCTAGGTTTTCACGCGGTTGGCACTGTTCCCTTCTTCTTCTCGTCTCCTTTTGTGCTGGCGCCATACTCTGTGATAGCTGTGCTAGCTGGGACTTTAGACTAGCTACTTCTGCTTTGAGTGCCTCCTCTTCATTGTGAGCTTCTGCACTGGCTATCTGCACTAGCTTATCAGGCTCTTTGCATTCCCAGAAAACAGCATAGTCCCTAACTTCCCTAAATGAGACACCCGGATTTTCTAGGACGTATTTCTTCACAAATGACTTACCCAGATCATCTCTCAGCTGGGCAACAAAATGATCCCTGAGCATGGATGGGTCCGCAGGAGCCAAGCCTTTCTTCACCCGCGTTGCATTCAATCTCAGAAATAATTCATGCAACAGGTGAGAGAACTCCGTTACTGATACACTAGGCCCCTGTCTCATGGCATAGAAACCCCTAGTCATCTCATTGACTACTTGTCGCTCACTGTAGGCTTCTTCCATTATTTCGAGTAACTTCTCAGGGCTGGCCTTGGCTTCGCCACGTATCCGTAATTCCCTAGAGACTACTGGTGTAACATTATTCCACACAATGTCTAACCTATCTTCTACAGTTAAGGGCCCTACCTTCCATGCAGCTTTTATCTCCTTCACAAACTCTTGCCAAGTGGGGCCTGCCTTTTCACCAAATCTTCTTACCTCCGGCACTGTTATGTAAATCACCTTCACATGCGCATTGCTCGGGCTCTTTCCTGGTGTGAGGATTTCTTCACGGGAGCCACCTCCAGCTGTCGATGTGATCCCAGGCTCTGACTGGCATGTTGCGTCTGCGCATTGAGTTGACATCACTGCTCTAGCCCTAACCTAGCAAAATACAATGCAAAACGGATGGAAAGAAAACACTTATTATAAAATTACAATAAATAATAGAAAGTGTCTCTTATTTTTTTTTTTTGGCTTGCTCTTGTCTTCTCTTCGCTGTTGTGGCCTGTAGCAGTTTCAGGTGCTGCCTGGTGATACGGTTGAGTCCCTGGCTGAATGTCAATCGTGGTAGGTCGGCCACTGGTTTGGCATAATAACACTGGCGTAGCAATAGTGTTCCTGCTTGTTGTGATGGAGTATCATTAGCAAGGATACTATTGCAGGAAAATTGATATAACTGAAAACGGCTGGTCCCTGGCTTGAAAAGATATTCAATGGATGTACGGTGGTATGATTCTTCTCTGGGCCTGCGATGGTACAACTCTTCGCCTGGCCTACGTTGGTGCGACTCTTCAATGGGCCTATGGTGCTTCGATTTTTCATGCAGTGGTGCGATTCCTTGCTGGGTCTATGGTGGTGCGAATCTTCACTGGGGAGATGTACTGGGCAGATGTGCTGCTCCGTCTGTGCTGGGTGCTGTAATACTCTTGCAAGGTTTAGCTCAGGTATCTTTGGTGCTCACTGGTTGTAGTGCTCTCTTGCCGCATTCAACATTCCGCGTATGACTCTATACTACACTGTCTGTCAGTATCCTGTCGACGACGCCATTTGTGACAGTGCGAAGACGATGTGTGAAGAAGAATAAGGATTTGTGTGTAATGTGGTCGTCACTCTCTCTGGCCTACTTTCACACACGTTCCGCAGTCACAGAAAAACTCTCTTGATGACAGGGGTCCCACTTTTATTAATGAAACCCTATCAGGTAGCACATGAATCATACAGAAAACAATGTTGTCCACAAGTTTACTTTTTGTAGGTAATTCCTATGCAACACCATTTAACAAAGCTATTTAGGTAACACCATAAAATAACCCAGCACAGACTGCTGGACTCTCTGAAATAAAATGAAACAAAATAAACTAGCATCGTACTAATGGACAAACTTCATCAACGTAATAATACATACATATGTGTGAAAATTGTCCATGTGTGAGTGTGTGTGTGTGTGTTGTGTGTACTGTTACACATGTGTGAAAATATGCCAATAGATGCGCTTAAATGACCATGTGTGTGTGTGAGTGTTCATGCAGGTCTGCGTATATGTGTAATCATACAATAAACATATCTCAGTCAACAATAATGCCTTCATACTCCTACTAAATACTAACTACATCATCACGCGAGAGAAAACTTAATTGATGCACTTCTATCTATGATGAAATATTATACACAACGCACTGGTCTAAATGACATCAATTTATCAGTATCTTAGAGGCCTTGCTACTCTAAAGAACAAGCAGACATATACTCTATTCTTACAGCTTTATACTAAATGTACTAGGCATAGGCTACTCACGGAGCTAGAGGGTACGCTAACCTTTCTCTCACAACAACCACTGATGTAAAATTAACGACACTTACGGCTCACAAGAATGCAATATAACCATTACTTAACACTACACAAATAATAATAATGGTAATAAGTACACACTTGTATACACCGCAATGCGACACTAGAATTCCTTTTATAAATGCACTTAGATACTTAACACATTTAACACAGTCTCACAGTTGAAAATAGCGATGAGATATACGTCAAATTACACTTAAGTACACATACATCGCCAGTCAGCTTCTATCAAGCTATAGATAGACAAACGCTACAAAGCTTTAACTTCTAAGCCTGAAAGTCTAATATTACTAAATCTAAAGTATTATAAAAATGTACTTATATGCAAGCATACCTCTATGTCGTTAGTTCTCTTAGCACAGACGCAACTATGCAAAAGCCCAAACCTCAGTTGGTTATCGTACGAGGCGCGTTTTGCACAAGAACGATCTGGCTACTTCTCAGCTCTCTGACTGAAGCCTCTCACTGTTTCAGTTTAAATCTTCGTCTCCATCCCTGCAACACATGATAGCCGCCACGTCAAAATGTCAGGGAAAGCTCCACCCATCCCTCTAGGGAGCAAATCAGGAGTCCTATGCTCAGTATGGATGACATGAGATCACATCTTAATCAAGTATCTCCCTAATCGACACAACTCAAAGTCCGCCCACTAATAGGCTGTTACATCCCACGATATTCGTTGTCCTACTCACACTTCTTACGGTTTCGTGCTCAAAAAGGTGTTTTCTTCTGGTGTCAGACAGCGCCAGGATGTCTAACAACCGATGGCTGTCTCTCACGTCTCACACGTCTGTCTTCTTCACGGATGGCGAAGGGGTGTTTCGTTTAAATCGCCCATTACCGGGTGAGAATGCCAACATGAGCACAAATTCACACCGCAGACTAGATCGACAACTAATTACTCAGTCTAAAATTACACCTTTCTGGCCACACGGTCACACACACACACACACACACACACACACACATATATATATATATATACACCCACATACACATTTATCATCTCATCTCATAACCAGCCCTTACACCCATACAAGAGAATAGATAATACAAGTGATTGATATAATTTGATCTTCACAGGAAAACTGATGTTACTTTTCCAGATTACATTCAGCCTTGTCAGTGCAGCTGAGGCCATCTCAAGTCTTGTCTTGATTTCTTTACTTGATCTTCCATCACTACATATAGTGGATCCCAGATATTTAAAGGTGTTAACTTCTTCTGACGTTTGCCCATTTAACGTAATGTGTGAGTGTACTGCATTAAAAAACAAATGATAGTCTGTTTCTGGGATGCTTTTCCTACATAGCTGACATTTTGATATTTGGTTGGATCTGTGGGTTTTTCGTTCTGTTGTGGGTGTCATGTTGTGATTATTATTAGACTAATAATCCTTTATTTATTATTTTTATTTACCCCTTCTGGGGCTCAAAGTGAGGTCTATGACTTTATGGTGTAAAATTTGTGTGATCTCGGCCCTGGCTAAGACAGGCCGAGAAGCGACAGGAAGTATTAATTCGTGACTTCTCGTTTGAAAGTATCATCGAAAGGATACGGCACATGTTAGTGTTCGCTTGTCAAATTATGTATCAAGTGCAGGTCTTTAATATGGTTATTAAGTGCTACATTTCAAAAACCAAAATATTATAGCAAGAGCCAGCAACATTAAAGAACCTAATTTATAATTAATTATGTCATAAAATTAAGAAGCACAATTAGGCACATTTAAAACTTAATGGAACAGTTTTCTAACATATTTTAAGTGTTTACTAATTAAATTGTTTCCCTTGAAATGACAGAAGTTATCTCCCCTAATTCAAATATGGTAATATTCAGACATCGTATTAAACGAGCCAGTAACCCCTCACAACATGACGAGTTAAAATTACAGCGAGCTATTTCAGTTTCATATATTGATCACATCACTATTTCTCCTGCAGACATTTCACTCCGTTACATTCTATTTTACATTCATTGGATGTAGTCAAAATTATCTAGACGCACTGGCAATGAAGCCAAGGAGAAACCTTAAAAACAAAACACGGAAAAAAACTGAAAGAAAACCTTACTTACTTAGTCGTTCCTCTTCAACCCTGGGGTGTAGAACATCATACTGTCATATCGGCGGTCTTCCTTCCGGCCTGGTTCCAATCCAGTTCTCGGTCCTCAGGGACTGTCAAACATTGTTCTCCCAGCAAACTCTGGGTCGTCATGGAGGTCAGGATCCCTGGCTCTTTGTTTCTCATATTTGTCGTGGTAGCCGACCTTCTTCCATTCTGCATATATGACCAGACCATTTTTAATTGGACTTCTACTGGGATCTGCATGGGCTGGGTTTTGAGGTCTTGCTATATCGTTTGGTTGCGGACCATGTCTCTTCTTGTTACTTCAACCACCTTCTTCAAATACCTCATTTCTGAGGTTTGAAGCTGGCTTTTGTGGGTTTTAGTCATCCCCATAACTCGCATCCATATGTCAAGATTGGGACATACGTGGAGCTGTATACAGCGATCTTTGTTTGCCAATATATATATATATATATATATATCTATATATATCTATATATATCTATATCTATATATATATATATATATATATATATATATATATATATATATATATATATATGTAAGAGACCATATCATGTAGGGGTGTGTGCCCAAGTGATATCAGGTTATCGTTATAAAAGTAATAGTAGTCGTATAGCAGAAACATACTAGATCCAATTTTTTAGGAGATGCTGTGACCTGTTTCCTTCTTTGTTGCTGTTGCCTTCCCAAATTCAAAAGCAGAGTCAGGTACCCTTTTACAACTGGGTAGACTGGAGCGTACGCTACCATGTTCCGATTCCGGAACCCGTAAACTGTGCCGTGAGAGGGAACGCGTTCTAGAACCATCTAGCCAGTCGGACGCGAGTTTATAATTCTTCACATTTATTTTTAAGATTGCCTTCTTTAACAAATAACGTAGGCAAACGTTGAATTCCTCGCAAAGGAAATTACAGTTCTTTCAGTAAAACATTGTTAACAATATATTTGCAGGCTTGCAAGTGTAAAAATTTGTTTTCATCTTGAAATTAGCTGTCGTAGAAAACAGATGCCTCGTCCAATTAACATCAAAAGATGTTTCTAAACGAAAAAAAAAAACAAAACGATGTAAGTTGAACGAAATCTTCTTCCACACGCATGACTGTCAGAATTTTGAATTCATTTTAATCACGATTAACAGGCAGCTTTAAACTAGACGAGGGGTCGGCCTTTCGGTAGATCACAGGGTTTGATTTTGGTAGATCTCTAAGTGGCAGAACAGGATAAGAGAAATAATGTTATAACTACAATAAGTTACGGACCAGCACTCTACAGCCGACATTTAACAGCGTGCATCCTCAGAATTAAAGGTATATCCCTCCTTCCCCCAGCGAAAACCCATGATGTTGTTTACAAGAACTCACTTTAATCGTTAACTGCATGAGATAGGAGCGTGATCCGTTCTTTGAAGTGAAGTTTACAATCTGTAAAATAGAATTTAAGATAAATAAATATTACTGTCAGTACCAGCAACAAAATTAAACAGGATAATCCTGGAGAGGTTAAAGGTGTGGTTTGGCCATGTCTGCAGAATGGGAGAAGATCGGCTACCACGACAAGCATGGGAAACAAAGAGCCAGGGATCCAGACCCACAGGACGACCCAGAGTCCGCTGGGAGGACAACATTAGACAATCTTTGAAGGACCAAGGACTAGAATGGAACCAGACCAGGAGGAAGACAGCCGATAGGATAGTCTGGCGCTCTCTCTTCCAAACCTCTACACCTCACGGTAGAAGGGGAACGACTAAGTAAGTAAGTAACTTCTTCTGACGTTTGCCCATGTGACGTAATGTGTGAGTGTACTGCATTAAAAAAACAAATGATATTCCGTTTCTGGGATGCTTTTCCTACATAGCTAATATTTTGATATTTGGTTTGATCTGTGGGCTTTTCGTTCTGTTGTGGGTGTCATGTTGTAATTATTATTAGACTAATAATCCTTTTTTTATTTTTTTTATTTACCCCTTCTGGGGCTCGTTGTTGTTGTTGTTTTGATGGGTTGATGGGTGGAGATCGAGCACTTAAAGTTTGATCTTTGTTGCCTCTTCTCGTTCCATCTTGGTCTACCCTGTTCAACCTGAAAGTTGGTTATAATTGGGGTATTTTAGTGTCATTTTATTTACTAATTGTGTTTAATTTAAATAACGTTTGTCTTTTGCAGTTTAATTTAAAAATTTTTTTTTTTTTAGTATTTGTCAATTTTATTTTCTCTTTTGTATTGTTTATAGATAACTATTGCCCTTTACACTTGGTTTTAATTTGTATTAGTATTTGTTCTTTTTGAGCTGTTGCCCTTTTTTTTAAATACCTTGTTGTCTTATCTTGTCCAATGAGTAGTTAGTTTTTGGTTAATTCTTTGTTAGTTTTTGCTGCTTATTTTCTAATTAGTTGGATGTTTTCCTTGCAGTTCTAACCTTATATGTTTTCCTTTGTTTTATGTATATATCTTTTAAGTATTGATTGGGCATCTCTTGAGGCATCTATACTTAAAACCTTATCACCTGTTAAGTCTATATTGTGATTTCTATAGTAAGTTTTTAATTCAAGCCTTTGTTGTTCATACTTTTTACAGTGGATCAGGTAGTGTTCTATGTCATTCTCTTCCTGACATTCTTGGCAGTGTGGTTCTTCTACCATAAAGTATGCTGTACCGAGACGTAGACGCCTGTAGCGAAATTGGTTTTTTGTTTTGAGGGAGAAAAGTGTATGTATGACAGACTTGATGGAAGAATAAAAGATAATCTCTAGAGGAAACTCTTCCAGACTGCAAGTTGAATGCACAGTCTCTCCTCGGGGATTAGTCCACTCAAAAAACCTGTCTAAGAGAATTCTGGTGAAACTAAACAGGATATTCTCTAGGCGATAAATTCTATATCCGATATCCTACAAAGGACTATGTATAGTACATATAGATGGATAAGAGATTTGGTGCCCAGCCACATTAAAAAATATCCTGACCCAATAGTGTTTATTAATTTTGGCTCTGCCCCCAGGGTGTAGATTTATGTTACTAAAACTTTACAACCCAATTAAATATTACAAAGAAAATAACAACAGACTCGGTTATGTAAAGTTTACAAAAATGAAAATAGAATCTCACAATATATTCAAATATACAACTATATGTTCCCTAATCTATGAATGGTTCTGAACCATGTTAGAATTAATTTGTCATCACTGGACAATAGGAATATTCTGTAGTGGTTCTCAAACCATTGTTGACAGTGACCCCAAATTGATTTTATTGCTCTATGGGCACAAGGTAGACCAGTGGTTCTCAAACTTTTGATGACCACTGCCCCAAACTTCACAGTTGGTGAAGTTAACAGCCCATATGTTGAAAATCACTGTGGTAAACAAGCTGGAAGCCAGATATAGGTTTAGATCCACCTGTTTGCTTATAACATCAGTTATGCTATAGTACTTTATAGATAATAATTAGTACTTTGTTATTGATGTTAGCTATGAATGTTTGTTAGATTTCTGATGGACGATTAGCGTCCAGCAGATATGGGAAATGACTTCTCTGGCATGATTACTAATGGAGCTTCGATTGTTTGTCAATCCAGTCCTACCAATCAGGTTGTCATACCAGAAGACTAAACCATAAGCAGTGTTCTCAAGGGGCAGACTTAATCCATCCCAGCTGGTGATGCGCCCTGAGTCAAGACGGAGAAAGCAACTTGCCATCCTCCGAAACCCTAAAAAGACCTTGCTGGACCTGGAGTGCTTTGACATATTGAACCCTGGCAACAAGACTACACGAATTCAGCATCTGAGATGAGTATTTGAACATGCCAGCAGAACCACTACAGAATATTCCTATTGTCCATCATCATCATCATGTGACATATTCTTTCCAGAACGTTGTCTCCATTACAGCTGCTCTGAACGCATCACGATTCTGGGCAAGTCGACCTGCATCAGCCAAAGACAAGTTCAGACTCTTTGTGATGTCCTGGGTCCACCGTCGTCTAGGTCGACCCCTTCCCCTTTTTCCAGGGACCATGCCTTCCATCACTGTTTTTTTCCAGACTATTATGTCTTTTTATATGACCGAAAAATTTCAGCTTCCTTATTGCGATGGTATTTAGGAGCCAATGTTCCTGTACGTTTAGTGAGTGCAGTACTTCTCTGTTGGTCTTTTTTTCTGTCCAGGGTATTCTCAACATCCTTCTGTAGCATTTCATTTCGAATGATGTAATCTTTTTTGCAACTGTTTTATTGAGTGTCCAAGTCTCGCAGCCGTATGTTGCTATTGTCCAGTGATGACAAATTAATTCTGACATGGTTCAGAACCATTCATAGATTAGGGAACATATCATATAGTTGTATATTTGAATATATTGTGAGATTCTATTTTCATTTTTGTAAACTTTACATAACCGAGTCTGTTGTTATTTTCTTTGTAATATTTAATTGGGTTGTAAAGTTTTAGTAACATAAATCTACACCCTGGGGGCAGAGCCATAATTAATAAACACTATTGGGTCAGGATATTTTTTAATGTGGCTGGGCACCAAATCTCTTATCCATCTATATGTACTATACATAGTCCTTTGTAGGATATCGGATATAGAATTTATCGCCTAGAGAATATCCTGTTTAGTTTCACCAGAATTCTCTTAGACAGGTTTTTTTGAGTGGACTAATCCCCGAGGAGAGACTGTGCATTCAACTTGCAGTCTGGAAGAGTTTCCTCTAGAGATTATCTTTTATTCTTCCATCAAGTCTGTCATACATACACTTTTCTCCCTCAAAACAAAAAACCAATTTCGCTACAACGCCACAGTTTTTTGTTCAATGGTATCTTTAATTCTTCTCTGACCTGGCACGTCCTCGTTGGTTCTTTCAGACTTTATTGTGTAAAATTTGTGTGATCTCGGCCCTGGCTAAGACAGGCCGAGAAGCGACAGGAAGTATTAATTCGTGACCGGAATATCAGGATCATCATTCAAAGGATACGGCACAAGTTAGTGTTCGCTTGTCAAATTGTGTATCAAGTGCAGGTCTTTAATATGGTTATTAAATGCTACATTTCAAAAACCAAAATATTATAGCAAGAGCCAGCAACATTAAAGAACCTAATTTAAAATTAATTATGTCATAAAATTAAGAAGCACAATTAGGCACATTTAAAACTTAATGGAACAGTTTTCTAACATATTTTAAGTGTTTACTAATTAAATTGTTTCCCTTGAAATGACAGAAGTTATCTCCCCTAATTCAAATATGGTAATATTCAGACATCGTATTAAACGAGCCAGTAACCCCTCACAACATGACGAGTTAAAATTACAGCGAGCTATTTCAGTTTCATATATTGATCACATCACTATTTCTCCTGCAGACATTTCACTCCGTTACATTCTATTTTACATTCATTGGATGTAGTCAAACTTATCTAGACGCACTGGCAATGAAGCCAAGGAGAAACCTTAAAAACAAAACACGGAAAAAAACTGAAAGAAAACCTTACTTACTTAGTCGTTCCTCTTCAACCCTGGGGTGTAGAACATCATACTGTCATATCGGCGGTCTTCCTTCCGGCCTGGTTCCAATCCAGTTCTCGGTCCTCAGGGACTGTCAAACATTGTTCTCCCAGCAAACTCTGGGTCGTCATGGAGGTCAGGATCCCTGGCTCTTTGTTTCTCATATTTGTCGTGGTAGCCGACCTTCTTCCATTCTGCATATATGACCAGACCATTTTTAATTGGACTTCTACTGGGATCTGCATGGGCTAGGTTTTTTGAGGTCTTGCTATATCGTTTGGTTGCGGACCATGTCTCTTCTTGTTACTTCAACCACCTTCTTCAAATACCTCATTTCTGAGGTTTGAAGCTGGCTTTTGTGGGTTTTAGTCATCCCCATAACTCGCATCCATATGTCAAGATTGGGACATACGTGGAGCTGTATACAGCGATCTTTGTTTGCCAATATATATATATATATATATATATATATATATATATATATATATATATATATATATATATATATATATATATATATATATATATATATATATATATATAAGAGAGACCATATCATGTAGGGGTGTGTGCCCAAGTGATATCAGGTTATCGTTATAAAAGTAATAGTAGTCGTATAGCAGAAACATACTAGATCCAATTTTTTAGGAGATGCTGTGACCTGTTTCCTTCTTTGTTGCTGTTGCCTTCCCAAATTCAAAAGCAGAGTCAGGTACCCTTTTACAACTGGGTAGACTGGAGCGTACGCTACCATGTTCCGATTCCGGAACCCGTAAACTGTGCCGTGAGAGGGAACGCGTTCTAGAACCATCTAGCCAGTCGGACGCGAGTTTATAATTCTTCACATTTATTTTTAAGATTGCCTTCTTTAACAAATAACGTAGGCAAACGTTGAATTCCTCGCAAAGGAAATTACAGTTCTTTCAGTAAAACATTGTTAACAATATATTTGCAGGCTTGCAAGTGTAAAAATTTGTTTTCATCTTGAAATTAGCTGTCGTAGAAAACAGATGCCTCGTCCAATTAACATCAAAAGATGTTTCTAAACGAAAAAAAAAAAAAAAACGATGTAAGTTGAACGAAATCTTCTTCCACACGCATGACTGTCAGAATTTTGAATTCATTTTAATCACGATTAACAGGCAGCTTTAAACTAGACGAGGGGTCGGCCTTTCGGTAGATCACATGGTATGATTTTGGTAGATCTCTAAGTGGCAGAAGAGGATAAGAGAAATAATGTTATAAAACTACAATAAGTTACGGACCAGCACTCTACAGCCGACATTTAACAGCGTGCATCCTCAGAATTAAAGGTATATCCCTCCTTCCCCCAGCGAAAACCCACGATGTTGTTTACAAGAACTCACTTTAATCGTTAACTGCATGAGATAGGAGCGTGATCCGTTCTTTGAAGTGAAGTTTACAATCTGTAAAATAGAATTTAAGATAAATAAATATTACTGTCAGTACCAGCAACAAAATTAAACAGGATAATCCTGGAGAGGTTAAAGGTGTGGTTTGGCCATGTCTGCAGAATGGGAGAAGATCGGCTACCACGACAAGCATGGGAAACAAAGAGCCAGGGATCCAGACCCACAGGACGACCCAGAGTCCGCTGGGAGGACAACATTAGACAATCTTTGAAGGACCAAGGACTAGAATGGAACCAGACCAGGAGGAAGACAGCCGATAGGATAGTCTGGCGCTCTCTCTTCCAAACCTCTACACCTCACGGTAGAAGGGGAACGACTAAGTAAGTAAGTAACTTCTTCTGACGTTTGCCCATGTGACGTAATGTGTGAGTGTACTGCATTAAAAAAACAAATGATATTCCGTTTCTGGGATGCTTTTCCTACATAGCTAATATTTTGATATTTGGTTTGATCTGTGGGCTTTTCGTTCTGTTGTGGGTGTCATGTTGTGATTATTATTAGACTAATAATCCTTTTTTTTTATTTTTTTTATTTACCCCTTCTGGGGCTCGTTGTTGTTGTTGTTTTGATGGGTTGATGGGTGGAGATCGAGCACTTAAAGTTTGATCTTTGTTGCCTCTTCTCGTTCCATCTATGTCTACCCTGTTCAACCTGAAAGTTGGTTATA
This sequence comes from Oreohelix idahoensis, assembly GCA_024509875.1. Taxonomy (NCBI): domain Eukaryota; kingdom Metazoa; phylum Mollusca; class Gastropoda; order Stylommatophora; family Oreohelicidae; genus Oreohelix; species Oreohelix idahoensis. The sequence goes on along the minus strand of JAMPIV010006811.1, from coordinate 86,220 downwards.
ATTGGGGTATTTTAGTGTCATTTTATTTACTAATTGTGTTTAATTTAAATAACGTTTGTCTTTTGCAGTTTAATAAAAAAAAAAATTTTTTTTTTTTAGTATTTGTCAATTTTATTTTCTCTTGTGTATTGTTTATAGATAACTATTGCCCTTTACACTTGGTTTTAATTTGTATTAGTATTTGTTCTTTTTGAGCTGTTGCCCTTTTTTTTAAATACCTTGTTGTCTTATCTTGTCCAATGAGTAGTTAGTTTTTGGTTAATTCTTTGTTAGTTTTTGCTGCTTATTTTCTAATTAGTTGGATGTTTTCCTTGCAGTTCTAACCTTATATGTTTTCCTTTGTTTTATGTATATATCTTTTAAGTATTGATTGGGCATCTCTTGAGGCATCTATACTTAAAACCTTATCACCTGTTAAGTCTATATTGTGATTTCTATAGTAAGTTTTTAATTCAAGCCTTTGTTGTTCATACTTTTTACAGTGGATCAGGTAGTGTTCTATGTCATTCTCTTCCTGACATTCTTGGCAGTGTGGTTCTTCTACCATAAAGTATGCTGTACCGAGACGTAGACGCCTGTAGCGAAATTGGTTTTTTGTTTTGAGGGAGAAAAGTGTATGTATGACGACTTGATGGAAGAATAAAAGATAATCTCTAGAGGAAACTCTTCCAGACTGCAAGTTGAATGCACAGTCTCTCCTCGGGAAGCAAAGGACTATGTATAGTACATATAGAAATAACAGCCACATTAAGACCTGACCCAATAGTAAAGTTTTTGGCAAAAATGAAAATAGAATCTCACAATATATTCAAATATACAACTATATGTTCCCTAATCTATGAATGGTTCTGAACCATGTTAGAATTAATTTGTCATCACTGGACAATAGGAATATTTGTCTGTAGTGGTTTCTCAAACCATTGTTGACAGTGACCCCAAATTGATTTTATTGCTCTATGGGCACAAGGTAGACCAGTGGTTCTCAAACTTTTGATGACCACTGCCCCAAACTTCACAGTTGGTGAAGTTAACAGCCCATATGTTGAAAATCACTGTGGTAAACAAGCTGGAAGCCAGATATAGGTTTAGATCCACCTGTTTGCTTATAACATCAGTTATGCTATAGTACTTTATAGATAATAATTAGTACTTTGTTATTGATGTTAGCTATGAATGTTTGTTAGATTTCTGATGGACGATTAGCGTCCAGCAGATATGGGAAATGACTTCTCTGGCATGATTACTAATGGAGCTTCGATTGTTTGTCAATCCAGTCCTACCAATCAGGTTGTCATACCAGAAGACTAAACCATAAGCAGTGTTCTCAAGGGGCAGACTTAATCCATCCCAGCTGGTGATGCGCCCTGAGTCAAGACGGAGAAAGCAACTTGCCATCCTCCGAAACCCTAAAAAGACCTTGCTGGACCTGGAGTGCTTTGACATATTGAACCCTGGCAACAAGACTACACGAATTCAGCATCTGAGATGAGTATTTGAACATGCCAGCAGAACCACTACAGAATATTCCTATTGTCCATCATCATCATCATGTGACATATTCTTTCCAGAACGTTGTCTCCATTACAGCTGCTCTGAACGCATCACGATTCTGGGCAAGTCGACCTGCATCAGCCAAAGACAAGTTCAGACTCTTTGTGATGTCCTGGGTCCACCGTCGTCTAGGTCGACCCCTTCCCCTTTTTCCAGGGACCATGCCTTCCATCACTGTTTTTTTCCAGACTATTATGTCTTTTTATATGACCGAAAAATTTCAGCTTCCTTATTGCGATGGTATTTAGGAGCCAATGTTCCTGTACATTTAGTGAGTGCAGTACTTCTCTGTTGGTCTTTTTTTCTGTCCAGGGTATTCTCAACATCCTTCTGTAGCATTTCATTTCGAATGATGTAATCTTTTTTGCAACTGTTTTATTGAGTGTCCAAGTCTCGCAGCCGTATGTTGCTATTGTCCAGTGATGACAAATTAATTCTGACATGGTTCAGAACCATTCATAGATTAGGGAACATATCATATAGTTGTATATTTGAATATATTGTATAAACATAAATAACACATAAGGAAGGGAAACCCGAGGCCTGTAAACAGTAAATTAATATTAGACAAACATAAAGGTATGTTTTCAGGCACTCGTAAGAAATAAAGAAGTAGAACACTTGGACAACAGAAAAACAACAGACGTGAGTGGCTTACCCAGGGTTCGAACCCCGTACCTTCCGTACGACAACTCCGCCTAGCTATCAAGCGAATCACACTGACCCCACGGCCAGCTAGGCATCCCCAAAAAAAGATGCTTTGCTGGCTATTTATCAGTACGAAACACACAAGATAACACCGGAAGTATACAGTGGGCAACTCAGCCCTTAAATGACGCAATCACTTCTGTTGTTCTCCTATTAACAGTATGTGTCAGTCCAAACAAGACAAAGACCTTGATACTGGGTCCAGTAAATAGTAGAAGACTTAAGGACATTAGTATAGAACAGAGGGTAGGTTTCTGGTATTGTATAAACATAAATAACACATAAGGAAGGGAAACCCGAGGCCTGTAAACAGTAAATTAATATTAGACAAACATAAAGGTATGTTTTCAGGCACTCGTAAGAAATAAAGAAGTAGAACACTTGGACAACAGAAAAACAACAGACGTGAGTGGCTTACCCAGGGTTCGAACCCCGTACCTTCCGTACGACAACTCCGCCTAGCTATCAAGCGAATCACACTGACCCCACGGCCAGCTAGGCATCCCCAAAAAAGCGGAGTTGTCGTACGGAAGGTACGGGGTTCGAACCCTGGGTAAGCCACTCACGTCTGTTGTTTTTCTGTTGTCCAAGTGTTCTACTTCTTTATTTCTTACGAGTGCCTGAAAACATACCTTTATGTTTGTCTAATATTAATTTATTGAATATATTGTGAGATTCTATTTTCATTTTTGTAAACTTTACATAACCGAGTCTGTTGTTATTTTCTTTGTAATATTTAATTGGGTTGTAAAGTTTTAGTAACATAAATCTACACCCTGGGGGCAGAGCCATAATTAATAAACACTATTGGGTCAGGATATTTTTTAATGTGGCTGGGCACCAAATCTCTTATCCATCTATATGTACTATACATAGTCCTTTGTAGGATATCGGATATAGAATTTATCGCCTAGAGAATATCCTGTTTAGTTTCACCAGAATTCTCTTAGACAGGTTTTTTTGAGTGGACTAATCCCCGAGGAGAGACTGTGCATTCAACTTGCAGTCTGGAAGAGTTTCCTCTAGAGATTATCTTTTATTCTTCCATCAAGTCTGTCATACATACACTTTTCACCCTCAAAACAAAAAACCAATTTCGCTACAACGCCACAGTTTTTTGTTCAATGGTATCTTTAATTCTTCTCTGACCTGGCACGTCCTCGTTGGTTCTTTCAGACTTTATTGTTTTTTTTTATTTTTTATTTTTCCTCGCTTGAGGTCGCATATTTTTTCCTCGCATGAGGTCGCATTAGTACCCGCCCAAACCCGGCCCTGGTTCCCTGTGTCTAGACACATGATCCCAGCCAAAAGCCGGATTCTAGGCATTGGGTTGTACAGCGTAAAATACGCTGCAGTTCAGCCGAGAAGCGACAGGAAGTATTAATTCGTGATTTGTTATTTGGAATTATCATTGAAAGGATACGGCACATGTTAATGTTCGCTTGTCAAATTATGTATCAAGTGCAGCTCTTTAATATGGTTATTAAATGCTACATTTCAAAAACCAAAATTTTATAGCAAGAGCCAGTAATATTAAAGAACCTAGTTTAGAATTAATTGCGTCATAAAATTAAGAAGCATAATTAGGCATGTTTAAAACTAAACGGAACAGTTTTCTAACATATTTTATGTGTTTATTAGTCAAATTGTTTCCCTTGCCTTGACATAAGTTATCTCCCCTAACTCAAATATGGTAATATTCAGACCTCGTATTAATTAAACGAGCCAGTAACCCCTCACAACATGACGAGTTAGAATTACAGCGAGCTATTTCAGTTTCATATATTGATCAAATCACTATTTCTCCTGCAGACATTTCACTCCGTTACATTCTATTTTACATTCATTGGATGTAGTCAAACTTATCTAGACGCACTGGCAATGAAGCCAAGGAGAAACCTTAAAAACAAAACACGAAAAGAACGGAAAGAAAACCTTACTTACTAAGTCGTTCCTCTTCAACCCTGGGGTGTAGAACATCATACTGTCTTATCGGCGGTCTTCCATCCGGCGTGGTTCCAATCCAGTTCTCGGTCCTTCAAAGATTGTCTAATGTTATCCTCCCAGCGGACTCTGGGTCGTCATGTTGGTCTGGATCCTTGGCTCTTTGTTTCCCATGCTTGTCGTGGTAGCCGATCTTCTCCCATTCTGCAGACATGGCCAAACCATCTTAATTTGGACTGTTCTACTTGGGTCTGTGATGCGTGATGCCATATGATGATGGATGGTATCCGCATGTCTGGTTTTGTGTAGTGTGCAGATGTGTTCAGTCAAAACAATGTTCATACAAAAATAACAGGGCAATCCACATAGGACGTCAGTAAACTCACGACGTATAAAGTCAATGATTCTTGAAACAGCCGTTGACGTTTTTCTTCATTATTTATTGTGGACGCCACAGTGACAAAATGGTTACGCGAATATGTGGGCACATCAAACAGTCATTATCACAGCAACATTCAATACAGCAATAGACGGTAGACAGCATTACAATGATGAGTCAGATGCATGTTATATTTCATAGTGCTGTAAATGTAGTCAGGTGGAAAACTCCATCCTTTTCTATAACAGCCAGGGGATAACCAGATGTATGAGATCAGTTCACTCTCCTTAGTCTGACTTCAGCAAGACAGACACGTCTGCCGAAGTATAAATAATGTCCTCAAAAATATCCTCTAGATAACAAAGGTTTTTCAAACCTAGTTCAGGTAACCAAGTAGCAAGTAATAGTCCTTGGGACCTGCATCAACCGATGCAGCACAATACAGCGACATGTGAGCTAGGAAAACATCTCGTGACGACGACTTTCGAAGACAGGCTATGAGCCAGAAATCGTTCACGACCAAAAATCGATAGAGTTAATGAAAATGTTAATTTACCTTGCTTTCATGAAATACACAGAAATATCACGCCTCCCGGCATGTGGGAAACACTAGAGGTATTATCTCGAATAAACGAAATATCCATTAAGAGGACTACACATCCCTGACAGAACAAAAAATAGCGGAGATCCCCTCTTCAACGAGGCATCTCTTTCGCCATTCCAAATCGCTCACTCCACTAGTGGTGGGCGGAAACCGATCGACCAAAAAGCAAGACAAGTCATGCGCAGTCCAGCGCAAAATGACAACAGCTCAAACTTAACTGTATTCGATACCAACGCGAGAAGACAAATGCTTACCGAGAAAAGTAACTATAAATTTCAAGCAGTTGTTGCCCTTGCGTTATAAAATAGATATTGTAATAAAATGATGTTGCGAGAATTTATTACGCAACATATCACCACCTCCTCCCGATAAAAAAAAAATGTGGAACAAATTTTTTTTTTTAATATCAAAGAGCATGCGATAAGCGGCTCAAAACGCACGAATTATGCGCTGATAATTAACTAAATTGCCAAACAATAGGCTAATTATAGAGTGTCTGGTGAGGATATACCTCAACAGAAAAATAAATATGTCTCAAAAAAATATTCACATCGGGGAGGTGTCACCAACACACATCACGTTAGCATGTAAACACAATATACGTATGCAAGTTACCATAATCATCATTAAACAGCATACTCTAATATTGTCTTTAAAAATGGATGTACAAATCTGATAGGAAAATTTAAATAGTACATTCTTTGACATGTAATGATGCCTCGTTGATGCGTGATGCCATATGATGATGGATGGTATCCGCATGTCTGGTTTTGTGTAGTGTGCAGATATGTTCAGTCAAAACAATGTTCATACAAAAATAACAGGGCAATCCACATAGGACGTCAGTAAACTCACGACGTATAAAGTCAATGATTCTTGAAACAGCCGTTGACGTTTTTCTTCATTATTTATTGTGGACGCCACAGTGACAAAATGGTTACGCGAATATGTGGGCACATCAAACAGTCATTATCACAGCAACATTCAATACAGCAATAGACGGTAGACAGCATTACAATGATGAGTCAGATGCATGTTATATTTCATAGTGCTGTAAATGTAGTCAGGTGGAAAACTCCATCCTTTTCTATAACAGCCAGGGGATAACCAGATGTATGAGATCAGTTCACTCTCCTTAGTCTGACTTCAGCAAGACAGACACGTCTGCCGAAGTATAAATAATGTCCTCAAAAATATCCTCTAGATAACAAAGGTTTTTCAAACCTAGTTCAGGTAACCAAGTAGCAAGTAATAGTCCTTGGGACCTGCATCAACCGATGCAGCACAATACAGCGACATGTGAGCTAGGAAAACATCTCGTGACGACGACTTTCGAAGACAGGCTATGAGCCAGAAATCGTTCACGACCAAAAATCGATAGAGTTAATGAAAATGTTAATTTACCTTGCTTTCATGAAATACACAGAAATATCACGCCTCCCGGCATGTGGGAAACACTAGAGGTATTATCTCGAATAAACGAAATATCCATTAAGAGGACTACACATCCCTGACAGAACAAAAAATAGCGGAGATCCCCTCTTCAACGAGGCATCTCTTTCGCCATTCCAAATCGCTCACTCCACTAGTGGTGGGCGGAAACCGATCGACCAAAAAGCAAGACAAGTCATGCGCAGTCCAGCGCAAAATGACAACAGCTCAAACTTAACTGCATTCGATACCAACGCGAGAAGACAAATGCTTACCGAGAAAAGTAACTATAAATTTCAAGCAGTTGTTGCCCTTGCGTTATAAAATAGATATTGTAATAAAATGATGTTGCGAGAATTTATCACGCAACAGTCTGCAGGGGGTGGCATTTTAGACTTTGACGTATCTTTTGGTTACAGACCATGTCTCTTCTTGTTACTTCAACCACCTTCCTCAGATGCCTCATTTCTGACGCTTGGATCTGGCTTTTTTTTGCATGTTGTAGTCATTGCCCATTACTCGCATCCATATGTCAAGACTGGGACATAGGTGGAGCGGTATACAGCCATCTTCGTTTTCTTACCAACCTCTCTCTTGCTGAGGAATCCTCGATTTATGGCCTGAAAAAGTCTCCCAGCTGCTGCTTTTCGAGTGGCCAACTCATCTTTGATGCCTCCCTTTCGGTCTATAATAGTTCCGAGATATTTAAAGTGGTCGACCTGCTCCAGGACCTGTTCTCCCAGCTTAATCTGATATCACCATGGATTTTGTTATAGAGCTACTTATGACCATCCCTCTCTTCTCCAGCTCTTCTTTCCAGACTTGCAGGTTGGATTGGAGATGTGCCTCTGATTTAGCAATCAGGGCAACATCATCAGCAAATGCCAGTGTAGCCGTGTATACCGTCATTTCTTCGGAAACAGGCTATATCCCACCAAAGACGGAGGAACCACAGATTAACATAAATAAATATCTTATGAGAAACGGAGGATATAAAAATAACTAACTGGCATACATTTTATTTAGGCTAGCTTCACTTTAGAAATGCCATAACTAATCATGTGACTCCCCTAACCAATCCGAGAGCTCAGATTTGTTCCCGGCCAGAATCAGAAGCGACGCCATTTAAACAGTAGGGAATTCAGAGCGATCGAGAAAGGACATGTCTGGTCCAGCTCAGGGTTTTTCTTATGTTGAGGAGATCAACTTCGCACTTATATAGCAAAAGTGTATTTCAGGATGTGGTGTGATTTGTTTGTGATTTCCATACACTTGTAAGTATTTATTACAAACTGAATGCATAGCTGATAGAGCTCACGGTCATAACTGGAACAGAGTTACGCTCGAAGATTTGGAAAAAATGAAAACTAAATCACATATCTGGATCTTTTGCCAAGGAAGAAGGTCCTTAAGTTGAGAGATATTAAACCTAAGGAATACCAAGAAGTAAAAGAAAGCTTGGATCAATAAATCAAACTGAAGAGATGGGAAGATGTCGTCGAACTTAGAAAACGTTAACCTAATGAAGGAACACTGTAGAAAAATAGAAGAGTCTCGCCATGCTTTGCAATTTGAAGATGATGAAAAGATGCAAAAAGGGATATTGCATTAAAAAAATATATATTGAGGACATTTTATATATGCATTTGCTTATAGTACAGTAAAAATTACATTTTGCAAGAACTTGTTGCATTTGCCATAAAGAATATATGGTGCCTTGAGACCAGTCCTCTATAAAGAGCAGTAAAACAGACTAAGCATTAACGAAAAATGGACCAATTAATGGAAGGTTTCCAGCAACTCGGGGTAGAACAACAGCAACAATCACAAAACCAACCCGCACATACACAACCACTGCAGCCCCAAGACAATCCGAATATGGAAGGAGCCACAATGATAGCGCTACAGCGCATTACGGAAAACTTACAGAAGGCCGACAACTACGCAAAATTCACCCAAGTCAGATCCATCGTCCAACCGTTTGACGGAAACAAGAAAAGATTCAGAAGATGGTTGGCCGACATGGAAAAATTTGCGTCAATAGCAGAGGCAATAACTGATGACGAGAAAAAGAAAATCGCTCTGTTAAGCTCCGATTCATTAGTGACTGATTTCTTAAGAAGGAGGTCCCAGCAGTACCCAACAGAAACCTACGCGTCCCTTAGAAAAGAGCTAATCCAGAGGTATGGAGAAATTATAGACAAAATGCATGCTTGGTCAGTCCTTAGAAGCATGAAACAGGAAAGAGATGAATCGGTACAGCTTTTTGGGGATAGGTTCCTCAATATGGCAGAAGAGGCGTGGTGTGGAGAAATACCTACCACACCTGATGTGGATACACAGCTGGTAGGGATATTTGTTGATGGCCTTAGGGCAGACAATATCAGAATGCATCTCCTTAGAAAAGACACGAAAACAATTGCTGAAACAATCCAAGCGGCAATACAGGAAGAAAATCTTCGCCGAAGGTTCCAACAAAGAATAGGTAGAGAACCCCGAATGGATCAAAAGGACTATACTGAACATGAACCTATGGAAGTTGACCATGCCAGGAGGCAATGGGCTCGCCCACGGTACCAAGATGATAGGACACGTGCCTATAGACCCCCTGCACGGAGGCCAAATGATGTGCATAATGTAAATACAATGGGATGCTTTACATGTGGGAGAATCGGACATAGCTATAAGTCCTGTACGGCGAATTACGCCAATACACCACCCAGAAGAGAGGGCACTTACCAACAACAACAACCCGCACCACCCCGACGAGATTGTACCAGACACCGGTACACCAGAGGCACACCTCAACCCCTCATGCGTCAGGGAAACGGACGTGCCACTCACTAAGCAGGACCGTTAGTGAGGATGACCACCATAGAAACTGGTCCAAAACAAACAAAATAACACAGAACAAAATACAACAAGTAGGCCCATCGAAAAAAATTCATCAGGAAGAGATGTTGACTGATAGAACCAAAATACACCCGGACCCCAGTTCCTGCATCATGTCTATACAGGGTCAACAGTATAGAGCACTGCTGGATACAGGAGCATCTATCAGCCTTATTAGGTTCCAGCTGTTCAAGAAGATTCAACATTTGGTACGATTCCAACCGTCCAAAACACACCTAGCTTCAGTCACAGAACAAAGACTAAAATCAAGCGGGACAGCATGGGTAAAATTTTCCTTAGGTGAAACAAATTTTGAACACCCATTTGTTATTACAAAAGGCAAGTCTAGGAACCTTATCCTAGGGAGAGATTTCTTTAACAAACACAAAGTTCGAATATACTATGACTTTCAGAAAATCAAAGTCAACAATATTTACATTGATCTCCAGGACGATATTCACATCGCTTCCTTAGTAAGACTCACAGCTCCTATAACGATAGCCCCGAACTCCCAAGTTATAGCTAAGGGCAGAGTAAAAAATTCTGAGTATATCACACCAGGGCAATCTATCCAAATACAGCCACTACCAGAAGAAAGTATTATTGATGACCCATTGTTACAAATTACAGAGGGAATCGCTGAAGTCTCGAAGTCCAGAGATTTCCCCATCATGATATTGAATATGTCAGGAAAAACTACCACTATAAATAGAGGCACAATTGTAGCACAAGTGGATGCGTCAACGTTAAGACAAACTACAACCAATAGAGACCATTCACAAATTGTCTCAACTGCTCTTACTAGACCTAGTGCACGAAATCACAGTACAAATAACCATGGCACACAAAAAGTAAACAGCTATCGTTCCTATACAGAAAAAGACAGAAATACCAGCCACAGTTATTTTACACCACAGCCTACCCTACCCGGACGACAGAAACGAACCAGTCCATATATAAGAAGGAAGGAAAGAGTAAGGCCACGGTATGAAAATGACTATAATCACTCATTTTTGCGCCCCGACACACCAAGAGAAAAGATGAAGTGTTGTATATTACAGAGAAACAGAAATTGTCCTGCCAGGAGGATATCCGAAGCGACAGGACAGAGTTACATGCCCCATGGAGTATCAATATAATGCAGAAACAGGTGGATATGATGAAGTCCCAAAACCAATTGAACATCCTGATGAACAGGAAGAATTCTTATACGACTCCACCACAGGAGGATATTATAGCAGCAAAATTGAAAACAGAAAGAAAAATAAAATTGCATCCACAGAAAGAAGACAGCCCTATAGCACAAGAGAAAGACGTACAGTAACGCACGCGGATAGGCGCAGTTACGGCAGCAATAATCAGCAACAATGGCACAATAACGACTACCCCAGAAGTAAAACAAGAAACTTATATACAGTAAATGCAGTGACAAATGAAAATGCACACAGCAGATGGCAGAGGGGACAATACCGAGCACAGCCCAACGAACGGCAAAGAAATACTCAAAAGTAGGCCACATACCAGGAGCAGAGATTTTCACAAGATGCAAGAAAAATGCCCCAATACTACGGGAAGGAAACAGAGGCATCAAGACAGACCAGAGATATCGTAGCAGACCATAAATACAGAGAGAGGGTATCCCAGTTACTAGCAACCCTGAACACCACAGAAGAAAATAGGCCACGATTGAAAACGTTTGTGGAAAAACACCAGGACGTATTCGCACTCAACGACATGGAATTAGGCAGAACAAACCCTGTCAAAATGGACATACAAACAACAACAGAGGAACAAATACACCTCAAACCCTACCATACGCCTTTGAAAAACAGAGAACTGGTGGAAAGGTCTATAAATGAAATGCTACAGGCGGGAATCATCGAAAGATCCAGATCCCAATGGTCCTCCCCCATAGTGATAGTATCGAAAAAAGATGGTTCCAGTCGCTTTTGCTGTGACTATCTTGCCCTGAACAAAATCACAAAAGTCATTTCCTACCCCCTGCCCAGAATAGACGATCTACTTGCGACGTTGGGAAAGTCTACCTACTTCACCACACTTGATGCAAGGTCAGGCTTCTGGTGTATCCCCATGACACATAAGGCAAAACAGAAATCCACATTCTGTTCACACGTGGGAAGTTTCGCTTGGAACGTGATGCCATTTGGTCTAAAAGGATCGCCAGCAACATATATGTCACTCATGGACGAAGTGTTAATGGGTTTACAACCATTCGCCCTAGCATATATAGACGATATACTGATACATACCGCAGGCACGATAGAAGACCACCTTCGCAAGGTAGAAATAGTCTTCGATAAACTCAGGCACCACCAAATAAAGTTAAAACTGTCGAAGTGTAAATTTCTAAAGACAGAAACTAAATATTTAATCTTCGTCATCAATAGAGATGGTATCAGACCAGACGGAGACAAAGTTAAGGCCATAAGAGAGATGCCAAGCCCCAAGACAGTCAGACAAACACGTTCTTTTATCGGTTCAGTGGGATACTATAGGCGCCATATCAGAAATTTCTCAAGAGCAGCTGAGCTTTTGATAGCCCTTACCCGCAAGTATGCACGATTCAGATGGACAGAAGAATGCCAGAAATCGTTTGAATATCTAAAAAAATGCCCTAACCACCATCCCGCTTCTTGAACATCCAGACATTTCTCAACCTATGATACTATACACTGATGCATCGGACAACGCAATTGGTGGCTGTCTAGTACAACCAGTACTAGAAAACGAAACACCCATCCTACCAAACATCCCCTATGAGAAACCCATTGCATTCTTATCCCACGCATTGTCTAAGTCACAGAAAAGATGGACCACCACGGAGAAAGAAGCATACGCCATTCACTATGCAGTACAGAAATTAGACTTTTACGTCAGAGGAACTAAACTTATTATACGAACCGATCATCAGCCTTTAGTTAACTGGCTCACCAAAACACAAGAACAGCCTAAGAAGTTACAGACATGGTCCATGAATTTGCAGTCCTACGACACCACTATCGAATATATCCCTGGCACGTTAAACACCTGTGCAGATCTCCTATCTAGAATTAAATATGATGATGAAACAGAAGTGAAAACAAATAGAGTCAAAAATGATGGCACATCCTAAGAGATTGACGATAATGCTAAAGAAATTAATGTAATTACTTCACCAGGTCGAAGAAGTACCTCAGATTCCGCCACTCAAGTAGAAGAAGAAAGTCAAGATATGTTTGACATGAGAGTAGAACAAGCAAAAGATGCAGAAATTGTCAAGTTGCTCACATACGTAAAGAAAAACCCAACAAAAAGTAAAGATTTCACAGTAAACCCAACGGATGGAGCTTTATATTATCTAGATCATAAACAAGACGGGATGCTAAGAAAGGTCATTCCAGCACATATAATCCCAGAAGTATTGTCACAGTTCCACGATAACAATGGTCATATGGGAAGAGACAAAACAATTGATATCATAAAGAGAAGGTATTATTAGCAAACCATGTATAAAGACATTACAGAATACGTAGCCACCTGTAGAACATGTAAACTGCGAGACATGAAGCCACATTCAATTCTCCTTCAAGAAATGCAACCTTCTCATTATCCCATGCAAACAGTGAGCATTGACGTATCAGGTCCCTATCCACTCACCCAATCAGGCAACAAATACCTCCTGCACATAGTTGACCAATACTCTGTTTGGCCAGAAAGCTACCCACTAAGCGATGCCACGTCACAGTCTATCACACAAATTTTGCTATAAGAATTCATTCCCAGGCATGGCTGTCCAAAACGAATCATTTCGGACAATGGTAAACAGTTTACCGGTAACCCATTTAAAGCCACCTTACACCAGCTGAATATTGAACATACTACAACCAGTTACTATAACCCAAATGCAAACGGTAGAAATGAACGCATGCATGCCACCCTACATGATATTATTAGTAAATATATCAAAGGGAACCACCAATACTGGGACCTATACATTAACCAAGCCCTTGAAGCCATCCGTGTAAATGTAAACGATACCACAGGGATGTCACCATTTTACATGCTGTACGGAAGGGAGCCAAACTTTCCTTTAGACAACCTCCTTCGTCCACAGCGAAAATACACGGGAGAAGACCTCATAGAAATAATTCTTAAAGAAAAGCAAAAAGCTCACCAGATTGCACACCGTAATACGCAAAAGGCATTTTACAAAAAGCAGAAACAACATGATAAATCAGCCAAGCTACCAACGTTCAAAATAGGAGACAGAGTATACTACAAGAAACATGTCCGCAGCTCAAAATTCGACGACCGATGGTTAGATGGATACAAAATTACAGAACAAACGACGCCGGTAAACTTCACTATCTGGAATGAAGAGAAAAACCACAGAACAAAAGCTCATGCAAAACAACTCATGATCGATAATCACAGACCCATTATACCTCTGACTACAACTACTAGACCAGTCAGAAAAGCCACCCTACATTATAATCCATCCAGTACAGAGTCGTCTGACTTATCAGAATCAGAAACAACAGACTCTGAATTCTACCAGTACGACCACGTACCCAGACCACCCACTGATGCAATACGTCGAGCAAGACTGCAACGAGACTCATCCGAAAGCGAGGAAGGCATCCTAATGTCAGAACTGCGAAATCGGCTCCAAGACAGAGACCTGCGTATTAGAAATGAAGAAATCATGCCTCAAACATCAAGAGATGACAATACCAAGTCAACGTTTATCCATACTCAAACTTACTCCCGCAGTGACCATTCGTCAGTCGATACGTACCACACTCCCAGTTTAGGTAGCTCAAGTTGGAATACTAGTGAAAACCAAACACTGCTATACCACAGGGACAAGGTTGGTCGTTCCGAACAAACAGAGCTAAAAGAAACTGTCCCCAAGCAGTTTTTTGAACCATATACCGCCAATCTTTATGGAGACGAAACGGAATAAGAAATGAGAGAAAACAGTGTCAACCCTAGTACAGTTTTGTCAGACCCCAACGAACAAAATGACAGAGAAATGGTGGATGTATATGAACGAGAAACAGACATCGATTCACCAGACCCAGCCAGTACTGTTGAAACCAGTGATGCGGATAGCACCTTATTTGTACCAGTCAGCTCCAGTGTCAAACGCGCCTATAAAACAGAATCTGATGACTCACCTCCTGTCACCAAGATTTCTCGCATGCCGCAAAACCATGTCCGACGAAAAATTATGAAGAAACGTAGGCATGTTTCGAAATCAAGCCAAAAGGTACTAGCCACACATCCCCAAGCCACATCACAGTCGGTACCACTTTCTTCAGCTTACCTCCAACCTGTCAAAAGCAACAGTGTGCAAATTACGGTGCCCACTGTAAACAGTGTCAAAGTACCGCAGAACCAGGTCAGACGAAAAATCAAGGCGAAACATACACCTACTTCCAAACCAAAAGATGTACTTGCCACACATCCACAATCTACAGTGAAATCATCACCGTCTTCGTCGATGTCTTCAGCGCCCCAACACTCAGCCCATATCATATCACCTATTGCACCCACAGTTACTCAATATGATGCTCGCCTAACCAGTCGAGAAATTGCAATGCTCGAGGCGATGGAAAAATTCAAGGACCTCGCAAAGCTGTTCTTAAACACGCCCCTCGTATCTTCTTGTGCATGCCCATCCATGCACGGTCAACGCATATGTGATTGTTAATCTCAGTGACAATGTTTTAACCTAACTTTCCCATGTACTCTATTTTCAGACAGTTCTAGACGCCCTATGTCAGTGTGAGGTATCAAAGCCTAACCAAGAAACTGTTTTCCCAGACAACTTATTGATGACTAGAATACTTCAAGAACAGCCCACAGACGATTTTAGTTAGAAGTTTTTTGATTGTGAAATAAAGTTAAAACAAAATCACAGCCTTGCTATTTGCAATCACACACATGACACGTTAAATTAGTTAGACAGTGATAATGTTAACTTCCACAATCCCATTTACAATATATGTGTCACGCTGATTTTACTATGACATTGAATCTATGATCACTTTCCACATTTTCTAACCTCGACTTCCTGTCCTTACAAATTCCGGAGTCCACTGATTTTCCTTTCATGCATCTTAGTGCATCTTCTCGCAAACACTTTACACTAGTAGTCTTGTTCTTACTTCTTCCTTATCCTTTTTACCTATAACAATGCCACTAGACTTGTCTATCCCTATAATGTTCTATTGAACCTACTATTACAGCTTGTGACAAGATATGTACAATTCACACCATCAAAATTTATACCCATATCTGTCATGCTATATTTTTCTTCCCACAGGTATATTTATTTTGAGTAATGTACATGAAAAAATAGTTTGAAAATATTGCATTTAGCAAAATAGATTGTATATTCCATCTTTAACAACCATTATAAGATTTCCCCACCTCACCTCTCACACCTTTTTCTCTCTATCATTCTGAGATGACATTCGGAACTTATATGTTCGTTCGCCAAATAATATCTTAATCCTTTTGCATTACAATACTCTTGTAATCCACAGATAGTCTATTTTTCCTCTATCCATGACGACTCCACAGTATACTGTCCTTTTACTTGTTCTGAACAGTGTTCCTAACACTCTTACTCATTTTCAATTTCATTTCCTTCCCAGCCCCGCTATTAAGAAAAATTATATATTAGATATTAGAAAATGCTGATGTTGCATTTTTGTGATTAAGTTAACTCTGCAGAAGAGTTGGAAAGATACAAAGTATACTACAGAATAGCATATTATACAAGGTTGACATACATCACTGCTGATGCACACCATTGTACCACCCCCACAAATAGTTGATGTAAACAAATGACTGATGAAAAAAAATCACCCTACCTGTATTACACAGTGAGATGGAATACTGCCACTGATTAATAGCACTGCTTTACCCAATACCCAAAGACATCTGCGCATGCTGACTCTGCAGATTAGAATACCCCTTGACAGCATCTGTGTATGCTAATCCCAGAGATTAATACATTACCACCTTTCCCCAATACTGCTGGTGACACATGAGAAAAAAGAAGCACCTCTTTATGAACGTTGCCTGTGACATTATATAGGTTTTACAGAGTTATAGTGAAACTATATGATAATACAAAGGATGTTGTTGATATGAGACTCATGCATGAATGCCCCACATTAATGTTGGTTACTAATATTATAGTCTTTTCGTGGATACGAAAGAAAGACGTCAAAATAATTGGAAAATCTTATGGATTTCCACGGACATATAACAAGTCATAGAAACAGAGGATTGCCACATAATGGAACCATACGAGATTTGGATCACCCATAGACAAAGGATATACAAGTGGAGTATGAATATCCCATGGAAC
The DNA here is from genome assembly GCA_024509875.1 of Oreohelix idahoensis. NCBI lineage: Eukaryota > Metazoa > Mollusca > Gastropoda > Stylommatophora > Oreohelicidae > Oreohelix > Oreohelix idahoensis. Next base: position 69,324 of record JAMPIV010006811.1, on the reverse strand, counting down.
CACAGAGGTTATGGACAAAATAATATAATAATGGAATGAAATGATTAAATATTTGTTATACACAAGAGACAAAAGATTGTGTAATATCTCCACATTTTGGGAGAACATATTTTTTTGATATTTTTGCCACTTGCCTTATATTGTGAACCTGATTATAATAAGATAGAATACACATGACCACTGCTTGCTAATGGTTATATTGAAATGATTATGGTACTTTAAATCAAATAATAAAATAAACCAGAGGATTGAAATATGATTGACACATTGTGAAAATACTGAGATTGGATCGCCCCTTACGATATATGGACCAAAAACAATGTAACCCCACGGACTGACGTGTCATGGATATATATCCAACAGATGGATATGAAAGTATAAAAGAATACCTAGATGGGACATACATATTGCTGCATCATGGATTAACATTGGAATACGTATACCCTCATGCCCTATAATAATAATTAACTTAAATTATTGTGAATTTAAGAAATTTAAATTGATCATTTGGCTGTAGCAGCAGATGTTATAAACACCATATAGTTCTGAAAAACCTTCGACCTGCGAAGGCAGAACTGGTGTTGAAAATGAAAATATTGTATAAAATATTTTTGTTATATGTTGTTACTGAATTAAGATATTCGACTTGATTTTCTATAATGATTGTATGATGTGTTGTTGCAAAATATTGACAGACACAGCTCATAAGGTTCACTAAGGATGCATTTCTAGTGATAGCAGGAGAACTAGACAGGATCCCCATAGCATGGAATTTTGGAACGCCATAAATGATACATTGAACTCAAAAGAACAAAAGAAAAAAAATGTTACACTATATACATGGAACCAAAGATAACAGGGATACATAGTAACCAAAGTGCCAGGAACCTTGTCTTAAATAGAAATATTGAAAATTTATTTCAGTGACATGTTGTAAACATATTGTGTTGATGATTGATTGAATAAGTTGATGTATGATAATTGCAACAAAGCTAGTACACAGATGATTTTTCTTGAAAAAGACTAGTAATAATAAGTAATAAATAATGTTAAGCATGGCTCACATAAGAGAATAACGTGTTGACAGAAAGAAAAAAAAAGAAAGATTTCAAACAATTAGAAATGGCTGAGTCATAAATGGACAGGATCACCACCAGACGTATTACCTGTATGGATATTGGAGACAAACATCACATATTTTGAAAAAAATGTAATATAGAACATTCTCTACAGTGATGGACTTGGAACGAATCTATACACTTACCATTTGGAAAATGTCAAATACAGGAAACATTCAGACACAAATAAATAAGGATAAGATTTGAGGTTTTAATGCTTTTATTGTGTAAAATATGATTGCATGTTAACATGTTTATGGTTACATTATAATTTAGAAATCTTTACCCATATGCCTAGAGATGTTTTTAATAATAACAATGAGCAACTAGATCATTTACTCGAAAAGAAAACATGATGGGTAACCAAGGAAGGATAAACTGTTTTATGAAAAGAAGATCATCAGGACAATAAAGATTTGGAGACCTTCAAAATCTCTATGAATAAAGTGTAAAATACTTGGAAACTAAATAAATAAATTACAACCATGATTATGGAACATCAGAAAGAAAATAACTTCTACATTTTTAGGGTACTTGAAGTTTTAGGATATAGAACCAATGACAGCAACAGAAATGATATTACACCCTGCTCCCCACAATGACTAATAATATGTTGTCAACATGCATTTAGATTATGATAATGCAATTAAGTTATGCAAATATGATATATTATTGCTCATATTTCCCAGTGTTGCCACTCGTCACATTTTTAGTGACGACCTTATGTATTGGATGATGTTAGGAATATTTGGATGGTCAGTGTTGTCAATTTGAAAATTTGATGAAAAATGTTGTAAAATGCTGGATAGTTTAAAATTCTTTGAAGTTGATGTCCATCACTAAGTTTTTATATAGAAGTTGATCTCATATAGACATAGGACCCCAGTGTAGGAATTAGATTAAATTTTTCCAGAACATTTTTGGACTTAGAAAATTTTTTTGGACTTTAAATTTTTCTGAAATTTTTTTTTTACTTAGAAAATTTTAAGGATAATTTGGACATTGATAGTATACAAATGTCTCCCTACGGGATACATTTGCAGGGCCCCGGGATCTGTATGTAGCCGTGTATACCGTGATTTCTTCGGAAACAGGCTATATCCCACCAAAGACGGAGGAACCACAGATTAACATAAATAAATATCTTATGAGAAACGGAGGATATAAAAATAACTAACTGACATACATTTTATTTAGGCTAGCTTCGCTCTAGAAATGCCATAACTAATCATGTGACTCCCCTAACCAATCCGAGAGCTCAGATTTGTTCCCGGCCAGAATCAAAAGCGACGGCATTTAAACATTAGGGAAATCAGAGCGATCGGGAAAGGACATGCCTGGTCCAGCTCAGGGTTTTTTCCTATGTTGAGGAGATCAACTTTACACTTATAATATAGCAAAAGTGTATTTCAGGATGTGGTGTGATTTGTTTGTGATTTCCATACACTTGTAAGTATTTATTACAAACTGAATGCATAGCTGATAGAGCTCACGGTCATAACTGGAACAGAGTTACGCTCGAAGATTTGGTAAAAATGAAAACTAAATCACATATCTGGATCTTTTGCCAAGGAAGAAGGTCCTTATGTTGAGAGATATTAAACCTAAGGAATACCAAGAAGTAAAAGAAAGCTTGGATCAATAAATCAAACTGAAGAGATGGGAAGATGTCGTCGAACTTAGAAAACATTGACCTAATGAAGGAACACTGTAGAAAAATAGAAGAGTCTCGCCATGCTTTGCAATTTGAAGATGATGAAAAGATGCAAAAAGGGATATTGCATCAATGAAATAATATATAGACATTCTATATGCATTTTCTTATTACTGTGAATATGCAATTGTTCAAGAACTTGTTACATTTGACTTAAGTTGTTTCTATAAAAACCAATGCTGTTGAAGAATCAAATACCAAAGTTTAACATTATGCAAATAAATCCATCCATCCAAATTTAATCGCTACATTTACATCTAAAAGAAGCAAAGTCTTACCAACTGCTCTAAACTAATACATCTTGGAGGATCATCCCAGAACCTGGTACAACCTTAAGTCTGTTGAAGAACAATTTCCACCTCTAGCGTATAGGCTAGTCGATTAACAAGACTCTTCGGAAAACCCCCAACACCCTACCCGGATCTGAAATACATTGTCTCATCTTCCAGTACTTACTGAATACTTTCTTGTTCTCATCGACTTGATAACATCGTCCATGAGGAGTATGAAATGATAAGGTGACAGGATATCGCCTTGTCTTACACCAGTGGTGGTCCTAAACTCTTCTGACTTATGATTTGCTGTCCTCACATAATTCCTGCAAGACTTGTAGAAACTCTGTATAGCATAAATCAGAGGTGCTGGAATGTTCTTCCTTGCCAAACAGTCCCAAAGTTTGCTGCAGGGGACCCTGTCAAACGCGTTTTCCAGATCTATGAAACAAAGATGGATCTCACTCTTATACTCAATGGCCTTTTCACTCAGCTGTCTGAGTGTGAAGATTAGGTCTTGAGTACTTCGGTATGCTCGGAATCCGCACTGGACCTCATCCAATTGTGGCTCAGCTAGGCGTCGGAGTCTCTGCTCTAGGATTCTAGAGTAGATTTTACCAGGGACACTGAGAAGGGATATGCCTCTATGGTTTCCACATTGTCAATTTTTACCCTTTTTGAAAATTGGTGTTATAATGGCAATCTCCCAATCCTTTGGTATGATCTTGTTGCTCCATGCTGCCTGTAGGACCCTTAAGAGTAATAGGTCGCCTGATGCTCCCATGTACTTAACCATTTCTGGTGTTATACCATCATGCCCTGCTGCTTTGCCCATCTTGATTTTCTCCAGTGCTGCCTTCAGTTCTTCCTTCTTTATGTCATCTTCATCACCATTTGTTTCCTCCTCTGTGCTAGTGGTTATCATTTCTGATGCTTGACCTTGCTCACCATCAAGGAGTTCTGAGAAATATTCTTTCCATCTTTTCCATTACTGTCTTCGGGGCAGTAAGCAATTTGCCTTGCTTATATATATATATATATATATATATATATATATATATATATATATATATATATATATATATATATATATATATATATATATATATATATATATATATATATATATATATATATATATATATATATATATATATATATATATATATATATATATATATATATATATATATATATATATATATATAATAATAATAATAATAGCCCCTTCAGTCATAACTGACTATGGGAATGCGCCCCCGAGGTGGCAGCCCTCACCTGCTTATTTTCCTGGTGCTCCTTTCGACATTTTCTCCTCACCTCTGCTTCTTGTGTGAGCCTCTCTTCGCCCAGTCTGAGGTGGTGCCGTAAATAGCATCGCCACTTAGTGCGATCGGCAGCTTCATCCTCCCATGTTGCTGGATCCATGTCCAGTGCCATATATATATATATATATATATATATATATATATATATATATATATATATATATATATATATATATATATATATATATATATATATATATATATATATATATATATATATAAAGTTAGTTAGTTGCTTATCCTTTACAGGACGTGGCAATCAACCCCAGCTTTTATTGGCTGTTTGTGATTTTTCTAGGCAATTTTTACGTTCAGTAGTTTGCCATTGCTTTCTGAACGGTACGGCGCTTATACCATTGTTAAAAATCCACACAAAGCGATCTGCCACCAAACCGCCTGCAGCAGGTTTCGAACCTGGTATATATATATATATATATATATATATATATATATATATATATATATATATATATATATATATATATATATATATATATATATATATATATATATATATATATATATATATATATATATATATATATATATATATATATATATATATATATATATATATATATTGTGACGTACATATTATATGCAGGTATTTATTTCTTTATATCTAGCTATTAAATAGCTTCGTCCACAAGTTTTTATTACCGTCTGTCGCATTGCGGCAGATACGATGTCACTAATTAGTATGCAAGAGAGGCCAAAAGTAGGGGAGATGATAGCCAAGGGTTCACGGGGCATTGGGCGTGGAAGAGTTAGGATGCATGTGTAAATTGTTCCGAGATATTTCAGAAATATGTTCTGAAGTTAGTCTTGTCATCCTGGAATGACAGAGTGCCTGATTCATTCACAGGATAGGTTGATGAGTGGATAGAAATGATATAGTGATGTTTGCAGACTGAAGACGGGCGATGTTCCTGTTCTTATATATTCGTATGTTCATAGATACAGCTGATTACAGGACTGGATCTCGACATTTACTGACAGACTGTTATATGCCAGTATCTGTATTTGCCCTATGCCAAGGGAGTTAGAGATGTGTAGTGAAAGAGGTCTTACAAGTAATACTTCATTGGAGCATACGTTTTATTCATAATAAACATGTTCGTGATGTGAATAAGCTGGACGTTTCTTCAATTCTTGTGTGGCTGTGTATGTAGCAAGTTTAAGGACTCTCGTATGACCACTTGACTACTGCTAATACGTTTACTCTTCCATGAATTAAATCATTAAACCTAAACGCAAGTTGGAGAACGCCACAGCTTTTTGGGGGCCAAGTATCGTGGATTTTGAACTTGTAAAGTACATTTTTTAAAACCAATTCTACAAGCAAATGTTTACCGGGTCGTCCCACTTACGGACAAGGTGAAGGTCACATCTGCTCAGAGCGGTGTTTGAATGGAGGAGAGGAAATTTTGGAAGTAACTTTCGAAATATATTATGAATTAACTGTTCATTATTATCAAGGTGTCGGCAGTGGAAAAGTTAAGAGGGCCAGCGTTATCGAAGAATTTGATTCATTAGAGGAAAATATTAATTCACCAGTAGTCACTACTTCAAGTGAGCGACTTCTGCGAGTCTACAGTCAAATTCAAAATGGAGTCCTGTCAGACCGGAGTGTAGGGAAGGACTAGGGACGATTCGTTTTACATTGTTGTGGAGTGCTTCGGAACTGCATATCCATTTCTTAGCACCATATCTCAGGCCAGGAAGGAGACTGTTTTATTTTCATACAAGATAAGTGCGATTTTTTACATCTTTCGGTCTGTGTTCATGAATATTTTGGTTGGATCTCCATCAGCTCTGATGTTTGTTTTCCTTTTTAAATGTATTAATATATGTAGGCTAATTCTTGTATAAGCGGGCAAGGTTGGCTCGGCTGTCTTGTTGTGTGATACATCTCGCCGTAAAGCGGGCACACACAAATTGTTCTATAGGTACTGTGTGGTGATCATAACTTGCTAGATCATTACAATTATTATTATTAATTTTTTTTCTTCTTTATTAGTTTCGGACTTGTTTTAATGTTGTTCTTTGTCATAGACTGTTGATTATTTTAATTTTTCGTCATTATTGGCCGTGCTTTGTTTATCGAATCGGACTATCAATTCAGTTGATTCATGTATTAAATGGTGGATCTTCTACTGATTACATTTTTTTTTTCATTACCTGATAAAATCTTTATACCTTATCTTTCTTTATTCCTTAGTATTGTCCTTGTTAGGCTTGATCTATTGTCTATATATATATATATATATATATATATATATATATATATATATATATATATATATATATATATATCTTAAATTGTATTGTATTGTCTTGGTTGCTCCTTTGGAAATATATTACTGTCTCCTTTGAAAAAAGTGCAGAATTGTTCAGTTCTGATATTAAGTATAAGGCAATTTGTCGAAAAGTGATATAATTTTAGTTAAGATTTGTTATTGTTGTAACTGATTGATTACATCAGGGTACCTCAACATGTCTCGCCTAGAACATTTTGTCACCGTGGGTGAAATACTTGGGTTTCAAGCGAAGGCCTTGAGAGAGTTTGCTTTAGACCAGGTGGCTAAGGATGAGAAAAAATTAGAACAAGAATTAGCGGAGAAGAAGAGGCAAGATGAAAAAGAAGAAAAGCTTAAGCTAACACAGTTTGAGCATGAGCAAAAAATGGCTGAAATTCAGCTTCAGAAACTTAAACTTGAGAATGAGAACACTAATCAGGGCACAACAAAAAGGGATCATGGGTGTCTTTTTAAGGTTCATTTACCCAAATTTCATCCATCCGATGACATCTCGTGTTACTTGAACAGGTTTCAGACAATTTGTCAGGAACATAAACTTGACAAATCTGAATGGCCTAGTAAATTAATGTCATTATTTTCAGGTGAAGCCCTTACAGCTATCTGCATTTTGGATGATGCCTCTAGAAGTGACTATGATTCTATAAAGGCATTATTATTGAAAAAATTCCAGCTTATTACTCACGGTTATAGATTAAAATTCAAAACTCTATTGGCTGACTCGTCCAAGGACTTCGCAGAATACATTGCATCTATCAAGCTTACTTTTCAGAGATGGATTGAACTGTCACGAATCGATCATACTTTTGAGTCGTTTATGGATCTCATACTAAGAGATAAGGTTCTCTCTTCAGTCAGTTCAGAATTTTTGACCTATCTACAAAAGAGGGATCCCCAAACCATTGCTGAAATGGAGATTTTGGGGCGACGTTTCATGATCGCACATCCTGGGAGGAATATAAGCAACTCGAACATCAAGGAGGCATTACCAGTTGCTTCAGCAAAGACTTTATATACAAGAAATCAAAAACAGGGACCACCTGATAATTCTTCAGGCTGGGGACGAAATTTTAGTCGGAATGCCGGAACCTTCAGGGGTCGGTATAACTTTGCATACAGACCATTTCGACCATATAGCCAGGAAAATATGCCTCAACAACAATTTAATGGACCAAACAGAGGCTGGACCAGAACTCAGAATTCCTATTCTAACAGAGGAAGACCAAATTATAATAATGATTGTAATTACCAGAACAACAGGAATAATCAGCACCACGGAGGCTCTCGACCCCCACATAGGTCTAATGCCGCCGTTGAACAATACAACCAGTCAGTTGCTCGGAATCAAGGGTTCGAGACCACGTCGCATGCCAATGCATGCAGTGTTGATCTTTCTAATAAAGCAAATTGCTCTGCTTGCAACACTCTTTTTCAGACAGATGAAGTACCCAGATTAATTTGTGGTCACCCTCTACCAGTACTTGCTTCTCTCGATGGAAAAGGTTCACTTAAATTTTGCAGGGGGTTTGTTAATCATAGACTTGTTTCTGTCCTCAGGGATACGGGATGCACCACCGTAGGGGTGCGGCAATCTCTTGTTGATAACTCATGTTACACAAGTAAACAGGTGAAATGTGTTACCTTCGGGGGCACAGTTGAATATTATCAGACTGCCTTTGTTTACATAAACACACCATACTTCACAGGGAACGTTCTTGCTTTTATGTTGGAAAATCCAGTCAGCGAGTTGATTCTGGGTAACCTCCCTGGGCTGAAGGAGTGCTCAGATGATGATATAAAAAATTGGGAAAACCAGCATTTATTGACTGCTAATGCAGTTACTACACGGGCACAGGCTCAGGCAGAGGCCAATGATAGTACGGCATCAGGGAATGAGGATGATGACAATTTACAAGTTTCACTTGTCAGTAAAGAGTCGTTCATTACTATGCAACATAATGATGACTCATTGAAAAAATGTTTCAAGGTTGCTACAAAAGATGATGTTGTGTACAACGAGAGGGCTATTCACTGGTACACCATCAAAAGTGGTATTTTAATTAGGAATTTTAAAGATACTAATTCCACTGACAAACAACATTTTTCTTTCTTATATAAGAATAAGTGTTCTTAGGTCAGTTTCTTGCGCTGATTTCAAATCTGAAATCCGTTTATCTCTATCACGTCGGGTTCTTAAGATATTGTGAATAAATATATTTTTGGGAAACCGTTATTTGCTCCGTTTCATTTTTACTATATAACTTATTAAAAATTAATAAAAAGCAACATAATTCTACTTTTTATACTGCTAAAAGATGCATGACATATGTTACGCGATTTTTCAAATAGTTACTGTATTTTGAAATAATTCTGAGCAAAATATGGCTTCTAGAAGTTGTAGAAATTCGGCTGATCTGTTCTGTTACGTGTGCAGATATTTTACCGATCGTGTTGACCAGAAAAACTTTACACCATTACTAAAGAAAGCATATGAACTTTTTTTCGATTCGAAAGTTGATGCAAATAAATCTTGGTAGCCAAATGCAGTTTGTTCGATACATTGGCAGGTTGGTTACGAAAATCGCCGAAGCATAAGTCGATGCCTTTTGGAGTGCCAGTAATATGGCGTGAACATACAAATCACACTACTGATTGTACTTCTGCTTGACAAATATCCATGGTTTCACTTTTAAAACTAGAAAGTCTGTGGTTTATTCAAATATTGAATTGGTTTCGAAACCAGTGCCTCATGATCCAATCACGTGTCCGATCCAAGTACCACCAGAACATAATCCGTTGGACGTGAATGAACCATCAGAAAGTGATAGTTTACCTGCATTAGAAACTAATTCTGACTCAGATTACATACCGGTGAATGATAGTGTTTACTTAATTAACCATTCAGGACTTTCAGATCTAATACGTGATCTCGCTCTTACCAAAGGACAAGCGGAATTACTCGGTTCGCGACTCAAAGAATGGAATCTTTTAGCGCCCAATACTCCGATATCTAAATTTCGTCATAGACACAGAGAACTTGTTCAATACTTTGAGATGGATGATGAAATTTGCTATTGCAAAGATGTAAACGGTCTAATGGTGCACCTCGGTCATGAGCACATAGTCAACGAATGGCGACTTTTCATCGATTCTTCCAAGACTAGTCTAAAAGCTGTGTTATTGCATAACAGAAATTTATTTTCATCAATTCCAGTCACCTACTCTGTTCATATGAAAGAAACTTATGACAATATGGCTATACGTTTGGAAAAAATAAAGTACAATGACTACCAATGGCGGATTTGTGGAGACCTAAGGTCATTGCAATTCTCACGGGCATGCAGACTGGGTATACTAAATTTTGTTGCTTCCGAAAAAATGGGACAGCCGCAACAGACAGGAACATTATGCAAGAAAGGTGTGGCCTATCCGGGATCGTATGCAGCTCGGGCATAAAAATGTAATACACGAGCCATTAGTTAACAAAGACAGCTTCATTTTACCACTGTTACATATAAAGTTGGGGCTCATGAAGAATTTTGTAAAAGCGTTAGATAAAACGAGCAAAGCTTTCACTTATCTTCGAGAAAAGTTTCCGCAATTTAGCGATGCAAAGATAAAGGAAGGTATCTTTGTAGGACCTCAGATTAGGAAAGTTATTGCAGACAAACAATTCGAGAACTTGTTACATGGTAGTGAACTTCGCGCATGGATGGCATTCAAATCGATCGTCGATAACTTTCTGGGAAATCACAAATCTGTTGACTATGTTGCATATTGTTAAGCAGTGCATAGATGCATACAGAATTATGGGCTGTAACATGTCCCTCAAAATCCATTTGCTCGATTCACATCTTGACGTTTCCCCTGACAACCTTGGCGAAGTCAGCGATGAACATGGAGAACGATTCCATCAAGATATCGCCGTAATGGAGTCACGTTATCAAGGACGGTGGAGTGTGACCATGCTTGCCGATTATTGTTGGATGCTTCATCGCGATGTACGCCATGCCATTCACCGACGAAAGTCGACTGCAAAGAAATTCAAGCCTACATAACTGTTATACTTCTTGTACGAATGATGTTGTAATACTGTATGCGTTGTTAAAAAACTTCAATTGCGTATTTTTAGAGATCCCGACCTGATAGAGAAAAACGGTTTGCAGATTTAAAAACAGCGCATTAAAATTGACCAGAAAAACATAGAAATGTTAGAGAAAGAAAAAAAAAGTTTTTTTTTTGTTAGTCAGTGTTCTTAGAAAAAACAGATCATGGTGCCAACTAATTTTAGACCTTTTATTTTACAACATGCCCATGATGTCAACTGTGCAGGCCATTTGGGGATAGCTCGTACTAAACAAAGAGTGCTGTCCAATTTTTTCTGGCCTGGGGTCACCAAAGATGTAAAAACTTTTTGTAGAACTTGCAAGACATGCCAAAGGGTGGCTGTGAAAGGTGCATATCACAAAGCACCTATACAGGCCTTTGATATCTCTAACAGACCATTCGCTAAGATGGCAATTGACATCATAGGACCATTACCAGTAGTATCAGCAAGAGGCCACAGATTCATTCTTACGTGCATTGACATGTGCACACGGTGGCCTGAAGCAATACCACTTAAGAACATCACAACTAGAGATGTTGCTGATGCACTCATGATCATTTTCAGTAGATTGGGATTTCCGGAGGAAATACTATCAGACAGAGGTAGACAATTTACGTGAGAAGTTATGGCACAGGTTATGAAGGATTTTCAAATTGAGAGGTCTCTAAGTAGTGCCTATCACCCAGAAGGGAACGGCACAGTAGAACGATTCAATAAGACACTCAAACAGATGTTGGGTAAGGTTACCTCGCAATGTCCACAGGACTGGGACATAATTTTACCAGCTGTTTTGTTCGCCTATCGGGAAATCCCAAACGAACAAACCGGGTTTTCGCCATTCGAATTAATTTTCGGGGCAAAGCCTAGAGGTCCAATGGCAATCTTAAAACAGCTTCTCGTGGGTTCCGAGTTGTCAGAGGAGGTTCAATCCTCTTATAAGTATGGTGTAAATCTACGAAAAAAGATTGTGGAAGCATGCCAGATAGCAGTGGATGCTTCAGAGAGAGCAAAATGAAAAACCAGACTATTCATTAATGAGAAGAGAAAATTACGCTTATTGTGGCCTGGTGAGGAAGCATATGTGCTTCTCCCCACAAAAGAGAATAAACTATTAATTGCATGGAGGGGACCGTATAAAGTGGTTTCACAGTTAACTGATGTTGATTATATTGTGGATATAAAGGGTCAACATAGAACATTTCACATCAATATGCTCCAAAAATTCCATTCTCGACCTGGTAATCTTCAACCAATTTTCGAGGCCATTGATGCGTCTGACTCGAACTATTCCTCACTTGCTGTGATTCATGTTGAGGAGTCTTCATTCGAAGATGTCTCTCTGCCATTATCTTTTGTTCCGCTTCAAGCGTCAGAATCTTGGAGGGACGTTTCTATATCTCCAGATCTATCAGGCAATCAACACACTCAAATTTCTACTCTGTTACAATCCTATCAGGATGTGTTGACTGATATCCCAGGAAGTACTGATGTCATCTCTCATGACATTCTACTTCAAGACCAAACATCTATCCGGATAAAGCCATATCCCATACCAATTCATTTACAGGCTCAAGTGGATAAGGAAATTGATAACATGCTTAAAATGGTTATTATAGAACCATCTCAATCACCTTACTCCTTTCCACTAATGATTGTTAGGAAAAAAGATAAGTCCATTAGAATCTGTATAGACTTCCGTCGTCTTAAAGGTATAACTTCTACTGATGCAGAGCCTATGCCTGTTCTTGATTCCTTACTGGAAAAGATGTCTGATGCCACATATTTCAGTAAACTTGATCTTTCAAAAGGCTACTGGCAGATTCCCTTAACAGATAGATCTAAGCCTTACACTGCCTTTGCCACTCCTAATGGATTATATCAGTGAACTCATATGTGTTTTGGGCTAGTGAACGCACCGGCAACGTTTGTCCGGATGATGAGATTACTATTTGCCGGTCGGCCTGATATCATAACATATATCGACGATATCTGTCTCTTCCACAATTCTTGGCAGGACCATATCTTAGGTCTTCAATCTTTATTGGACATTCTACGCAGTCACCACCTCACAGCTAGACCTTCAAAAGTCCAGATCGGCTATAAAGAAATTTCTTTTCTGGGACATAGAATTTCTCAAGGATTCTTGAAAACAGATGATGACACTGTCTCAAAAATTCTTAATCTTGAGGTTCCTAAAACAAACAAAAAAGTCATGAGTTTGTTAGGTCTAATCAACTTTTACAGGAAATTCATTCCTCGGTTCTCTGAATTAACTTCCGTTTTGTCATCTTTGCTGAAAAAGGGATGTCCTAACAAAATAGTCTGGACACAGCCATGTCAAGATGTATTAAACCGTATTAAATTTTCATTTTCAAAGGCACCAATATTGAAACTGCCTAATCCATTTATCTCCTTTACTCTCATGTGTGATGCATCTCAATATGCGATAGGAACGTCTTTGATGCAACTCCACAACAATGTTTTGCATCCAGTATTGTATGTAAGCTGCAAGTTATCTTCAACAGAAGCGAAAAACCCCATTCTGGAAAGAGAGCTCCTAGCTATATCATGGAGTGTTGCCAAACTACAGAAATACTTGATTGGGGCTCCATTTGTCATCGAAACAGACCAGAGGGCTATAGCATATCTACATAATGCGAATTTCTTAAACCAAAGAACAGCTAGATATGCCCTAAGTCTACAGCCATACTCTTACACCATCCGGGCGATAAAGGGTTCTGAGAACAATCTTGCGGACGTCCTGTCACGCTGTACAACCATCTAGTACTGGTTTGATACATCACGGAATCCCCCAGATGGAGAAAATCTGAGAATCTGTCATATTCAAGTTAGTTGACTTCGACAACATATAGGTACACTTATACTTGCCTTATTTGACTATCTTTATGTTCATTCCATGAGACTGTGATTCGGATAGTTCAAGGTCTTTGGTTACAGCAACGAGTATGCATGGATTAACTTGCATTATGTGTTGGTATGAAACTTTATCGGTGATGGAAAGTCAAGGGACACTACAGAGCGTATAACTTTTCCTACAAGGGACATTAATCATCCTCAGGATTCAGGTACTTCGCAGTAAACATTGTGAACCAAAGAAACTCTCCAGGGATAATTTATTACCTTTTATTTGATAACCCATGGACATGAACTGTGTGGTAAAGTACAGTGATACAGCAATAAAATCATAAATTATATGTAATAAAGTCATAATTAGTAAAGTGTAACGCGTCTTCTTCCCTGCGCCAGAAAACGCATTGATTTAAGCAGAACAGAACTTAGTGAGTACGCTTTATTATAAAGCGGCTCCAAATTGAAGAAAAAAGGCCGAAAGGGAAGCAGAGGAAAGAAGATTGGCTGCAGAAAGGGAAGCTGAAAAGGAGGAGAAGAGATTACAGAGGGAGCACGAGCTACGACTAAAAGAGTTCGAATTTCAAGGCCATGCTCCTGAAAATGGTGCCAGCCCTTCTACCTCCGATGCTACTGCTAGTCAGGGAGCCTCAACTTCAGCTATGGGGTTCCATTTAGACCATTTTGTTGAGAGGGACGATGACATTGAGTCATTTTTGTCTAGATTTGAGGTTTTAGCCACCACCTATGGGTTGGAGAAGGAAAGGTGGAGTTTAAAGTTATCTCAGGGGCTGAGGGGAACTTCTTATGAAGTGTTTGCCAAGATGAGCAAAGACGACCAAGACAATTATGACATATTAAAGCAGGCTCTTTTGCTAAGGTATGAAAAGAACGGAGAATTTTACAGGAAAAAGTTTAGGAATGCCAAACTACTGTCGGGTGAGACCTATCACCAGTTCTCTGCACGTTTAGAGACGTATTTGGAGAAATGGACTGCCCTGGGGAAAACCCAAGATCTTAAAGAGATGATTTTTATTGAGCAATTGAGAGAGTCCATGGCTCCAGACTTGAGAAAGTTTCTCATGGAACAAGGTGCAGAGAGGCTGGGTGAGTTACTTAATGTCGCCGAGAGGTATCAGGCAGCCCAGGCAGAGGTAGCTGGCGCTAAAAAGAAACAGATTGACAATTTTAAGGCCCCACAAAACTCTACTAGATATGATAACAAAGATCAGGGGAACAAAGGTAAGCACAATTTTGATAGGCCACGCAATGATTTTAGAAACAAAAACCCACAATTCAATGATGGGAAATATGATGAAAGAAAACCTTTTCATCAAGGTAGATTATATTGCAAATGGTGTAAGAGGGAAGGTCATGACATGAAATTTTGTCATAAGAAAACTTCTGGATTTGCTGCTATGAAGATGGGGAACAAGGGAGGAAAGGACAAACCTACTGGACAGCAGGAACCTTATCACCCCCCAGTGTGTGAGGATGTAGTCTGCAATGGGGTCACCATTATGTGTCTCTATGATACAGGCTTAGATTTTGATTCTGTTGTGAGTGCGCACTTGGTGAACCCAGATCAGTATACCACAGAAACAGTGGAGATACAAGGGGCGACCACGGACATACCACTTATGAAACTTCCCATTGCCAGGATAACGGTGAAAACTCGCTATGTGGAAGGAGTAATCAGAGCAGCAGTGATCGACGCACCCATCTACCCTCTGACATTGGGGTGTCGTTATGTCTTCTTGGGGAATCCCAAGAGACATGTGGTCTTGGCAGCCGTCCAGACACGATCACAATTCAGAAAAGAAGAAGATGAACCTATAAATACTCATCCAGAAGAGATGAGGAAGGCACAGGCTGAGGACAAAACACTCAAGCCTTGTTACAAAAAATTACCTAAATGCTACACACCTCCAAGCAAAGGGGACTATTACATGAAGAACAAATTATTATATAGGAAGACCGGAACTGGAACAAATGGTCACGGTCAGCTGGTTCTTCCTACTTCATATAGGGAGAGAGTGTTGGAATTAGGACATGCGATTCCCTTCAGTGGTCACATGGGGATCAGCGCAACAGGACAGCGTATAGCTTGTCATTATTTCTGGCCAGGAATAACGGAGGATATAAAGAGATATGTAAAATCCTGCCCAGAATGTCAAAGGGTAGCTCCAAAGCACTGGACTGCTCCAGCAACTCTAAGGGAAATGCCCATTGTGGGAACACCTTTTGAGAGAGTTGCAGTGGATATTGTGGGACCTCTCACTCGGACCAAGAGGAGGAACAGTTACATCCTTACTCTGATAGACACGTGTTCTATGTGGGGAGAGGCGGTAGCCCTGTCGTCAATCGATTCCAAGCATGTCGCAGAGGCATTACTTACAATATTTACAAGGTTAGGATTCCCGCATCAAATCTTGACTGATAACGGCTCACAGTTCAAGGGGAAACGAACGGAAGAAGTTTTCAGGATCTTCCAAGCCAGGCACTTTCATTGTAGTCCGTATCACCTCCAAGGGAACGGCCAGGTAGAGAGGTTCAACGGGACTCTCATTTCTATCCTGAGAAAGCTGGCACATGAGAAACCTGATACGTAGGACTAATACCTGCCCGCTGCGTTGTTTGCGTATCGGGAAGTTCCACATAATTCAACCGGGATGGCACCCGCAACCCTGTTATTTGGGAGGCCAATAAAAGGTCCTTTAGAAGCTTTGTTGAGGACCTGGACAGATGAGAAGGCAGAAGAGACTGTTACTTCATCATACCAATATGTGAACGAGCTGACCACTCGTCTTAAAACTGGCTGGAAACTTGCAAATGATAATCTCAGACAAGCCAGGAAAAAACATGCTGCCTATTTTAACAAGAAAGCTAAGGATAGAGAATTATTTGTGGGAGAGAAGGTGCTTCTTCTACTACCTGGCAGCCAAAATAAAACTAAAAATTGGATGGCAAGGTCCATATACTGTTCTAGAGAAGGTGTCTAGAACAAATTATAAAATCGACAAGAAAGGGAAAGAGAAAGTATATCATGTGAACCTTCTAAAGAAGTATCTGGACAGGGAAATCCAGGAAGGAACACACTTAATGTCCTTGTCGATAGCATTAGGGATGAAGAATGAACCGCTCACATCCCATGAGTACCCCTTGAAAACATGTGAGACACCGGCACATGTAAAAGTCAGTAAACACTTGACGAAAAAACAGAGGGAACAGGTTCAAAAGGTTCTGACTGATCATACGGACGTGTTAACAGACAAACCGGGGCACACGAATCTGTTAGAATATGACATGAAACTAGTAGACCCAACACCGATCTGTATGAGAGCCTACACGATCCCGTTTGCCAAGGAGAAAGCTTTGAAAGAGGAGATTGAGTACCTATCGAAAGAGGGAATTATTTCTCATAGCGAATCTCCATATAGTTCCAGTGTGGTTTTGCTGAGAAAACCCTCTGGAGAACATCGTCTGTGTATAAATTACAGGAAACTGAATGCTGTCACAGAGAATCAGGTGGATCCCTTTCCTGACACAAATCAATTATTTGCCAGGCTAAACAAGGCAAAATATTTTTCGAAGGTGGATCTGAGCAAAGGCTATTATCAGATTCCAGTGAAGCCTGAGGTCAGACCTTATTTGGCGTTTAGCACTTCGGAAGGACATTATGAATTCAACATGTTACCTTTTGGGTTGAAAAATGCTCCGAGTGTATTTTCTAGGATGATGCGAAAATTGTTGGATCCACTAAATAACCCATGCATCACAAACTTTATGGATGACATCCTCATTGCTACAGAAACATTTGAGGAACACATTAACTCTTTGACTGTGCTGTTTGATAGACTAAGAGAGGCGAATTTGACGGCTAGACCAACAAAATGTTGTATTGGTTGTAAAGAGTTGGAGTTCTTGGGACATACTGTGTTTCAGGGTAGTATGACCCCTGACCCCAAGATTCTATCCTTTTAAAAATTGCAGCAGAGCCGCCTAGGCCACACCGGGTGATACAAAAACCCGAAAGACGTGAGATCTTTCGTGTCGTTTTGAAGGAGTGTGTCGATTCTGAGCCGACCCAGCTCAAAAAATCGGCGATATTTGCAAAACTTTTAAAGAAATAAAGGGATACTCTATTGTCAGGTTAGCTCCTCTGACGCCTCGATTTAACGGGCGAACGCAAAAAAAAAAAAAAAAAAAAAAAAAAAAAAAAAAAAAAAAAACTCGCAAGGGAAATCCTGATAGAATTGTTTGGTCAGCCCAATGTGAATCAGCCTACCAAGAGTTAAAGGAAAAACTTACAAGAAAGCCTATCTTGAAATTACCTGATTTGAGTCAGGAATTTGTGGTGAGAAGTGACGCAAGCAATGTGGGCCTGGGGGCTACGTTGTTGCAAAGATCATCGTCACCAGAGGGAGAGCTGAACCCAGTCGCTTATGCTAGCCGCAAGTTAAACAAAGCGGAGCAAAACTATTCAACAAGCGAAAAAGAATGTCTAGCTTTGATCTGGGCGATACTAAAGTTCCAGATCTATCTATATGGTAGAACATTTGTGGTCCAAACGGATCATCAGCCTCTCGTATTCTTATCACAGGCCAAGCATGAAAATGCCAGATTATTAAGATGGTCGTTATTACTACAGCCATATCAATTTACCATTGAATATATTCCTGGGTCACTGAACGTGAGTGCAGATTTCCTCAGTAGGCATCCCTGTGATCCAAATCAGAGTATTCAGCAGGCGTAGGGAGTTGATTTTATCTATGTGTATCACTGTTTGGAACTAGCATCAGGCAAGTTCTTAAGTGGGGAGATGTGTGGTAAAGTACAGTGATACCGCAATAAAATCATAAATTATATGTAATAAAGTCATAATTAGTAAAGTGTAACGCGTCTTCTTCCCTGCGCCAGAAAACGCATTGATTTAAACAGAACAGAACTTAGTGAGAAATCTTATCGCCGCGTGGGTAGCATTAGCATTTAAAACGCGCCCGTCAAGGGTTAACGATAAAAATTTGAAAATTCTACTAACGTAGGGTTCTAGGAAAGATAGAAAGAATAAAACACACGAATGCATAAGATTGAGAGAGCGGACACCTGCTGCCGGCTTGTCAAGTGTTAGAAGTTTGAATTAGCTACTCGGGCCAACAGTGCGAGACGAGGCCGTTAGCTTGTGTCGAAAACGAAGTCGCAAGTTTGAAAATTTAAAAATACCCCGCCAGCCAAATACATTTCTAACCACAGACACTGTGGAAAAATATATATATACACACACGCATAAATACTTCCTATCGGGAAAAAGGAAGATCTGAGGCGATTTTTATAACATTCAAGTAGTTGAAACTGAAAAACAACGAACACCAAAATGGAAAATATATTGAATTCTTTATTACTAGAATTATGATCATAAAAGTTGGCTAGTCTAAGAGCTGGTCTTGTCCTGATAAATAATATGCTTTCGAATCAAAAATCCGACAGATAGAAATAAAGTTATGGACAAAAGACAGTATTTGTTCGTACAGACAGACCACACATGCTCGTTTGGACTTGCACTAACGGTGACTTTTTTGACGCGTCCTGGAAAAAGGCAGGAAAAGGTTACAAGTAGTCTGTTGTAGAAAGGAGCAGAAAAGGGGGAGATAAATTATGGGATGGCTTAACACAAAGTATATTTAGCAGTAGAAATCTAAGAAGGAGAGAGGAAAAAACTTGGTAGTGTCCAAAAATCAAGTCTGTTTTTGCTTTTAATTTCAAATTTCAAAATTGTCGTTCGTTTATTGGCCAAAGCCTTTCATATTATTAAGAAAATTCAACGGCTTGACGCCATTTGTAGAAGATAGTCCCGAGAGCAGGACGTTGTGAATTTTGTGAAAAGTGATTAGCCTTATTAAAGCAAATATATCTGAAAGTATAGGCATCACAGTCCAGCCAGCAGTACATCTGGAATCTGCTATTCAACGTGCCTGTGTTTTTTTCATTGAATTCTGGTAAGACCGACATTATTCATATATCTTTTGTTTAAAAATGTGAGTGAGAGATGCTGCCATCACGACTAAGTAATCAGGTCGCAAGCTGATCTATGCAGGGCTTGAAAGAGAATTAGGATATAACACATTGCCAGTTTTGTAAATGCACATGTCTTGTGAAATAAAATGTTTTCTTAGGTGACCAGAGGGACACAGCTCACCTATCCCATTGTATGGTAGAAAAGAAAGATTAATAAGATTATTGCAGATGCAGTGCCGCCTTTGTAGGAGAGACATGTGAACAACACTAGTACACTGTGGAATGGATGTGCTGGATGGGTCCATTGGATATGACCCAGCTCTTTATTTCTTATGTATGCTCTTTTGTATATAAAACACAGTCTAAATAAGATATCACCCAGGAGATATTGTTTCATTATTACAGGGTCTTATCTGGCACTAGTCCGGTGCCAGAGTTCTATGTGAAAGCTGTTGAGGAGTTTTGGAGTCCAGTAGTGATAGGGGTCGCCAGTTTCCCCCTATTACATTTGGAGCAGTGGTCATTCGGCAGAAAGAATTCAGACAGTTCCAGTGGGTCAGATAAGCGAAATATCTGGTACCCTAACAGTACATCAGCTATAAGAGCAGCATACCCCTGTATTCAAGAAATAAAACATTTCCCTAGTGAAATTAACAGAGACAGGGTATTTTAAAGAGACTGGGAGTGATTATAAGAATCCCAAACAGCCATCCAGTGTTAGAAACTAGTAATAGACAGATTTTAGTAACACTATTAGTTTAATGTAACAGTATTTGTTTGGACACTTGTCCCTGTGGGTCTAAATTTACATTTGTATATATATCTTGAATTCTTTTCATTTTTAAAAGTCCTGACCAGAAGAATACTAGGTTCAGGACTAAATAAATCATACAGAAAATTATTAATTGTACAAATTTATCTGAGGTGTTATTTCCTTAATCATAGACCTTAATACTTGTTTGTGTAGAGGTGTATTATTGTTAAAGTACCATCACACCACACTTGCATATCCTTAGACATTAGATGTAGCTATCAGTCATACTAGTCAAGAATAAGTCTGCTTGAGGCCATAAGGTGGTAGAAGAAAGGTACCCTGACACTCAACCCTAAATTTGTTAGAATGAGGGACCTTCACAGCTGGCCTCATTCAGTACAATAAGGAAACATATCAACAACATTTCATAACATCAAAACCCACCAAGATAAACTGTGAACTTGAACTATCTTCATGGATTTATGAACACCCACAATTTTTGTGCTCAACAAACTTAATAGTGATATTTACCTAATATATTCTTCTTTTTTTGGACACATTAATTTTTATTACTATCTTTGTGCATAGACTTTGATTAATGGACACACAAGTGTTTAAGAAGGAGTATCTCTACGCATGGTCTATGTACTCTGCTTTATTAATCTTCTTGCATCTACTGAAGTCTTATACCATCTGAGCATCTGTCTTGTCTTCATTGACATTAACTACTTTTACCAAACTACACAGGGTCGTGAGGGCTTATTGTGCTTGTCTTAATCATCATGGTAAATCATCCATTGAGATTCTGAATAAAGACTCATGTGAGAGAAGAAAACAAAACATAATATGAATGAAAAAAAATTAGAAAAACAGAAAACATTTTTCTCTTATCATGAAGGTATTACATCATGTACTTCATTGCATGTGGCTTACAACTTTCATATATTATGTCATAATTACTTAATGGTCATCTGTAGCATAATTACTTTGCAATTGTATTAAGTGACAATATTCACTCAGTCTATGACCTGACAGGACTTAGACCAAAAGTATCTGACATTAGAGTGAAAATGATTTTCAGGTATGGATGGGTTCATATAACATGTAGTCTTAGTTACTGGAAGGCAGGTCATCTACTTCTTATGTGTCAAATTGTCTCGACTTGAGTAAGACTTAGGCTTTGATATTTTCGTATCAATGTCCTCACTTTGTGTTAAATTTGGCTTTCTCATGACAGGCACAGGTGTTGGAGTACTTCCTGGTCTCCGCTCGTATTATATTTGAACTGGCTACTTGGCACTGGAACCTCACTTTATATTTTGTTTACCTACCTCTGAGGAAGAAAAATTTCATTTTTCTCCTCAGACAGGGGAGGGGGGAAGATGTGACGTACATATTATATGCAGGTATTTATTTCCTTATATCTAGCTATTAAATAGCTTCGTCCACAAGTTTTTATTACCGTCTGTCGCATTGCGGCAGATACGATGTCACTAATTAGAATGCAAGAGAGGTCAAAAGTAGGGGAGATGATAGCCAAGGGTTGACGGGGCTTTGGGCGGTGTGTCGTGGAAGAGTGAGGATGCATGTGTAAATTGCTCCGAGATATTTCAGATGTCGGTGTGTGTGATAAATATGTTCTGAAGTTAGTCTTGTCATCCTGGAATGACAGAGTGCCTGATTCATTCACAGGATAGGTTGATGAATGGATAGAAATGATATAGTGATGTTTGCAGACTGAAGACGGGCGATGTTCCTGTTCTTATATATTCGTATGTTCATAGATACAGCTGATTACAGGACTGGATCTCGACATTTACTGACAGACTGTTATATGCCATTATCTGTATTTGCCCTATGCCAAGGGAGTTAGATATGTGTAGTGAAAGAGGTCTTACAAGTAATACTTCATTGGAGCATACGTTTTATTCATAATAAACATGTTCGTGATGTGAATAAGCTGGAATTTTCTTCAATTCTTGTGTAGCTGTGTATGTAGCAAGTTTAAGGACTCTCGTATGACCACTTGGCTACTGCTAATATGTTTACTCTTCCATGAATTAAATCATTAAACCTAAACGCAAGTTGGAGAACGCCATATATATATATATATATATATATATATATATATATATATATATATATATATATATATATATATATATATATATATATATATATATATATGTAAGAGTTCATATCATGTAGAGGTGTGTGCCCAAGCGATATCAGGTTATCGTTTAAAAGTAAAAGTACTCGTATAGCAGAAACATACAAGATCCAATTTTTTAGGAGGTGCCGTGACCAGTGTTAAGTCCTTTTTCGCATAGGAGTTGAGTGTGTGAGACTTAAAATAGTTAGATGCAAGTCTAATTGTGTTAGATGCACCATGTGTGCGCATCTTAGTAAGTAGTGTAAGTTTAATTAATTACGTATTAGTTTTTGCACTAAAGAGCGCAACTTGGTGCGATCGGTTTTAATTGTTGCAAAACAGCGCTGACGCTGTGGAGATGCCAAAAAGCCGGTTGATGAAGACAGACGTCTTCCAACAAAGTTCGTGGAAAGTCTTACCCCCATGGCGTGGGAAGACTTTATGATTTATTTGATATGCTACCTTCCAGGGTGAAGTGTTAGCCTTAGCCAATTCTGGCTCGTTCGTTTTCCAGTATCTCAATTTGATACCATTTGTAAATTCTCAGCAAGATCTTGGTAGGGCTTCGGCACGCCTCTTCATGGCCTCCCGCTAGTGTGTCTAGATCCACTACTGGGCTAGATTTGAATCATTACACTGTTGAATCTCCAGTGAAGATATCCAGCATTTAATTACTTGTTAAATTGGAATCTGTAATGTACAAGAAATATTTACCGCAATACTCCCACCGTCCAAGAGACGTCGGCGGTCAGTGAGGTCGGTCAAATTGGACATTGATGTCATGAATATATAAACTACATGATGGATTTAATATGCAACCTTTTGATGTAAGAGTATGTATACTCTTGATGTTGTCATCCTCGTCTTCGTGAAATAAATCGATATTGAAAACTGACATACAAGCCATGGTTCCAATGTATATCACTTGTACGCTGGTCAACAACCCAGTTATTGCCGTTAGTATATATTAACATTGGTTCATCTGTTCAGTCCACATTACACTACAATTCGCGTGTATACAATAGTCGGCCACCTGTGAGCCCGACAAAGCTGACAAAGCTTAAGTCAGCAGCAATATTGACAGTACCAACAGTGCAACATCTAAGTCACGTTAAAACCGAATCAACAGCTGGTGGCCCAGTATAAGGGGAAAAGAAAATGTTTTCTGTAATCAAGAACTCATGCTGCGAAAACTGATACTGCAATTTGATTATATCAAGTTATCAAAAAACGTCAAGATCCTTCAAAGTTGCAACTTCAAGGACACGCATTTTCTCTTAACGGTCAATTTTCTTTTCGACCTTCAAGTGATCCAGACGAATATCCACTTTCAAGATCAACTGTGGACTGCATCACGTCCTGTATTCAAGTTCATACATGCAACACCCGAGAACCATCAGCGCTAGCTTTGTGAGGGCCGGGATATTTTTTCTTCTTAAAAAGATAAGTGGTCGTTGATTGTTTGTACTCTGTACCAATATTGCATGTTTTTGATGAACCTTTTTTCTTTAATATGTCCACTAATAATTTCGATGTTCTATGTTCCATGTTTTATGTGGGCTGGTTGGGATGGCGACTTACGAAGGGAACATCCCAGATCCACCCCCAGGCCTTCGTGAGTGTTCAATAGGGACATTTTTGCAGACTTCCCACAGTGGAAAGTTCCAGCATATGTTTGCTGACGGATTTTTCAGGCCACTGCGTTGGTTCTCTGTAACAACTAATTGTTTAGAAGTGATGTGTCGTACTCAATATTATTATTGTACTGTTTTTCTTTCAGTGTACCTTAGTTTTATGATTCACTTTGTTTGTGACCGTCATTCTCAATCTTGCTGTCGTTAATTTTTATACAAATTTATTGTTTATACCTTGTGTTGTTACTTGTCTAGTTTTCTCCCTCGCAGTTGTCATTGCATTCTTTGCAAAAGTAGTTTTATTTCTGCTTTATTGTTTAGTTGATTCTGCGATTGTTCTCATCTGTTGCTTAGTATCTTGTCTTTGTAACTGTTGTTCTCAATGTCTACATCTAGCGTTATTTGCCTTATATGATTTATTATTTGACTTTAATGCACGATTCAATAATTGCATAATAATTAGTAGGTAATTTTAATATTCCAGTAAATATAGGAATTTATATAGGTTCTGTGGACAGGAACCTGTTACACAGTATTTAAAGTATAATTTTGATTTCTTATGAAAAAACTTGACTAGGTGAATACCTACATAAAATTAGACATTATGTCTACACTGGATGATCTTCTCCAGGATGGTGATTATGATGGATTGCAAGGCCCAGATCTTGAAGATTTTGTACTGAACCGTTTCTTATGTCATACGGCATCAGATATGGAGGAGTTTGTGGATTTTAATTTTCATTCTGTTCCTCATATATTCATGGCTAAGAAACTAGCAGAATTAATGCGTGAGCATCTTTTTTTCTGGCAAAATACCTCCATATACCACATGGTCAGGTATTAAATAACATACACCGCGCTATACGCGACGACAATGTTCATGAGAAACAAATAAAAGACAACAAACGGTGTAAGCAGGAAATGGTGACAGTTTTAGAAGATAATGCTGAGGAGAGCAAAATAAATGAGTTGTCGGGGGTTCTTGAGGACAGTGAGAGATTGATTGAGAATTTAAACGAGAAGGTGAGGGCACTAAATTTGCAGGTCGAGGTTGATAATTCAAACTTCAGATCCTTACAAGTAGAACTTGCAAACTCAAAGGAGTCGTTAGAGACTACCCTGATGAAGAATAAAACTTTGAACTCTGAGATTCAAGAACTTCAAGAAAACGTTGCAGCATGTAAGAAGAAACTTGCAAAAACCGGTAATGATTTAGATGATAAGATTGCTTGTATTAAATCAAAATTTTTTAAAGCAAAGGAAGCTTTGACAGCACGGATTCAGGCACAGGCTGCTCAAATTCAGGGTCTTGTGGTTCAAGTTGCCCGACTACAACCACATATGGTGGAAGCACATAAGAAGAGTTTGAAGAAAATGGCAATGAAAAAGACAGCCATGAGAAAGGTAGAAATAGCAACGAAGATACCGCGTGAAATGCAATCTCGTGTTCCTCAGCTTCAGGAGATGAGGTTGGAGATCATGCGTGTCGAATCGATTGTTCAGGAAAAGGACATAGCGACCCATAACAAGGAACAGTCTTATGTGCAACTCGAAAATGAGTATAAGGAAACAATGATCACATCTGATGCTTTATTGCATAAAGAAAAAAGTAGAACGATCGAACTCAACAAGGTAAATACCAAACTAGGTGAGAAACTCTCACAAAAAGATGGTGAACTTATTAAGTTACGTAATAGGGTTGATGGTTTATTGGATATCGTTTTAAAGCATACGCATTTATCACCCTCGAGAGACGATAGGGGTGAAGTGCAACATGCAAAGAATACCAAGGGTGGTGTTAACAGGTCATCTCGCCTTTGTAAAGACAAAACTAGTTTTCGAGGCAGATACAATTTCCCTCGTGATCACGTTAATGGTGTCAGTGGCCCCAGTAAACAAATCACTGCCTTGTCTTATACTATTTCGTGGCGCAAGACTAACCATTGCATTAATGTTGTGACGAACTGTCCAACAAATAAACCAAAGTCCATGGGGAAAAATAAGTATCATAAACAACATGATAAGGCTACTTCTTGTCGTCAGAAGCCAAACCTACATACTAAACACGACGCCAACTTCCATGATCTGAGTCGTACAATTACAGACCAGTCTGTACAATGTGATCATAGCGTGACCGATTTCGTTCATACTGGTTCCATTTACTTTGATAAGAATCGCTGTACACAGCTTTGTCTTCAAAAGACAGTCAATCCTGATGTTGGGGAGGCATCGACTGGTCCTACCGGGCGGTCTGTCATGACATGCTCAGATATGACTAATGGTACTGTTCAGCACCCTGTTGTAACAGTCATTCCTTTAGATCACAGTAAAAACTTTGATAAATTTCAGGTAAGGGCTTCACAGACCAACCGCGCATCGACTATTCAGAGCCATGATAAATTTGTAACAGGGGACAAAACTATTAGTCCTCGTTCCAAACATAATAACAATTCTGTTCGTACCAAAAAGGATTCTATCCTACCTGTACACAGTAGTTTCGCTGGTGCTGTTACTCATCATACTCAGCACAGTCAGTATGATGCACCTATTAGGCACATTCCCACATGCAAAAATACAAGAAATAACCAAGAATCTCCCTCGTTAGAGAGAGCATACCATCCACCTAGAGCACGATTTTGTGCTGATAACGCGCATGTCGTGGGTTCGATCCCCACATATGGTGGTGTTATTACACGCTCACGCACCGTATTAGTGCGCAACCTACCACCTCATACTCCATGGCGTGCAGTGGCTGATTTTTTTTCACTTCACTGCAAACGTCAAATTTGTGCGTGTTTTGCCATCTCACAATATCAGGTATGATGAGGCTTTGGTATCCTTCTATACCAATAGCGACGCTTTTATGGTTGTTGAGCGGGACAATGGTGTTTCTTTTCACCACCGTTCCCTCAATTTGCAACTGGTTCTTAATTCTGCTACACGCAGATATTAATACGTTTCTCTTTGCATTTTCTTTTTTCTTCTATTCTTTTCTAATGCTTTATGCTCATGACTGCCCCTGCTACTCTTGTTTGTATGACGAGGTAAATCCTCTCTCATCGTTCCGATGTCCTCACTTACATGTATGATGCCTGTTTTTGCATTTCTCACGTTTCTGTCCTTGACCAGTACACAGGCTATAACTTTCATTCTTCATTTCGCACACTCAGATTATTTCTTTTTTTTTTCTTACGCTTGCATTTTATGCTACGCATAGCCACTTGCGCGACTTTCCACTTATACTATTAAATTATTCGGAAAATCTTGTCGTCCTATGTTGTTACTCGAATAATTTACCTTTTCGCTACTTTCAAAACTACCTTTTCGCTTTTGTTAAAGAAAGGGTCACCAAACATGATTCGGTGGTCCCCACAGTACCAGACCACATACGGTAAAATAAATTTAAATTCTTGCGTTACAAATATAACACTTTTGCCAAAAAGAACGTTTCGTTTCTTTATTCACAGTAACGTGTTTATGATGGGACTCGGAGTTGTGCAAGTGCATAACTTCTATCGTCAATGGATTGAAACTACACGACTCAAGTCTACGATAAATGTCACATTATTACCCTTGTTTTGGTCGTTACGCTTACTGCTGAGACTTTTTTTTTGTCATTTCGTCACTACTGCGGACGATTATTGGACTTACGAGTACATACCTCACGAATTTCATTCCTGCACGAGTCTCTATCATCGTCAGTAATTTGGTTTTCGCTACTCGAGCCATCCGCAATCCTGACACCTCAATGGATTATTTTTTCTCTCGAGGCCAACTAGACTCTACCGAGCCTCTACACACTTCAGTTTAAGATGCCACTACGCGTCCAGTAGTCTAAGATGACGTCATTTGGTGCTTTGCATTCTCCTGCGTTGTGCTTGTTTATACAATGTACCATTCACACAATGACATCATTAGACGATATCGTAATACCTCACATTTTCATGTGTTTTCAATAACATTGAACTATTAATGACTTCGATCAATCGCCATTTACTTGTGTACGATTTATATCGAAAATGACTACAATAACTGATTCAAAATTTTCTCACTCGTGAAGTTATTAATATTGGAATTTAAAACATTGCATTCTTCGCACCATGTTTGGACACACTTTTTTTTTAGTGCTCTTCATTTCAATTAACTCTCGGTAATTGTGTTGATGCAACATTAACTATTGTGTTATATACTAGTATTCCTAATTGACATCAACTGAACTTATTTGATAAATGAATGATTACAGAACATTTGACTTTCATAGATACAAATATTTTTCGTTCACTCTATACGAGCTTAAGACAATCTTCCTTACCGACGTAGTGATTTCTTGACAATTTTAATAAATTTAAATATAAATTACTTGGTAACATTTTAATATTCCATAACGATGGGAGACATTTAGGTCATTCGTGTTACCTTGAATGGTTTAGTATTCGAGATACGCTATTACATATCAACCTAATTATTTTACAACCGCGCATCATCAGCGCTTGATAATTTTTGGCGCATTGAAATAATTCATGTGGCCATATTGGCATACTTACTTAAGCTGTATAACTAATTCTCCTATGCACTCCTTGGATGGTGTTGATTGATTCTCGTGTTTTAGTTTTAAACATTGAATTTATTTAATTGTTTCTTCCTCTTACACACATACGCATCCTTACATTACTCAATTCAATTTTGTTCATTGATTGCCATTCTCTCTTTAGCATCTTGTTTGCTTGCTATCGCCATTTCTTTACCATTTCTTCATTTTTCGCTACTATTATTTCATTATTTCTTTTGCCACATCTTAATTGGTGTTTTTTACAATTTGGTACATTATCTCTCATTAATTTCATTTGAATTGAGTATTTAATTTCTTTTCCACTCTTCCATCCCAATTATTAGTTTGTTATTAATTCAATTTACAAAACATGTGCATTTTACAACAAAAGAATTTGAGAAAAGTACATGTTATGTAAAGACTCGCGAGTATTTACCTGTACTTTTGTACACATCAAAAATAGTTTTATTTTCCCGGCTTGTACAATATTCGCAGTAGAAAAAAATTTGCCCATCGCTCACACACATACACACTCACGCACACACAAACCGTTTTTTTGCTGCTACTATTTACGACTTTCAGCGTTGGCGTTAGAATTTCAGTGGTTTTCTTGGTTTGGTTTGTTTGAAGTTTACTACGATAATCTGGCCTTCCAGTCCCATAAATAAACAAGAGTGTCAAAGATATCCTAGATTTATAATCTGGCGCAAAATGCCAAGGTCAGGACACATTTACAGAGCAAATTTGGTGAATGTAACTTATTCTAAGAGGTGTAAAGAGAGGATCGTCTTAGACCGTTTATCTCAAATCTGACACGGTTCAGTTGGCGTAGGATTTGGAGAATTTGCATTTGGAAAGTTTTTGACATGAAAGACTGGACAGGCTTACCAAAGGCCAAACTAGTCATGAAGCTAGAGAGTAAGGAGAGGGGAACGAGGGGGTTATTTTTTTATTATTTGTATTTTGAACAACTACATGGGCTTACCAAAAGCAAAGCATGAAGCGAGAATTGAAGGAGAGGGGGAAGCAGGGGGTTTGGACCTTGCTTCTACTTCTTTCTTTTTTTTTTTTTTTTTTTAAACACCTTAATCCTATCTCCCAATTACATTTCATTGTATTGAACATTCTAAATAAAGGGTTTGATTTATTTATATCAGCACTTGGTGCCGTGACTATATATATATATATATTCGAGGCGTGTTCAAATGAAACCCGTCCCAGTGGCTTTATAACAAATATATGTAAGGTACATCAGCAGGAGTAGTAGAATTAAATACAGCAATTGTTATGAAGCAAGTACTCACTGGGGTTCTTTAGAAATAGTCACCATAGGCATTCAGACACGCATCCCACTGCATGGGTAGACGGCGGATGCCGTCCGAGAAAAATGACTTTGGTTGCTTATTGAACCATTTGGTCACCGAGGCCCTGACATCTGCATCGGAGTCGAATCGTTTTCCCTTTAGAGATTTTTTTAAGGGTCCGAACAAATGAAAGTCACATGGTGACAGATCGGGGCTGTAGGCTGGGTGTGGCAGAACTTCCCACCTTTTCCTTGCTAGCGCTTCCTGACAATTTTCGCTACATGTGGACGAGCATTGTCGTGCAACAGAATCACACCACGCGAAAGCATGCCGGGTGGTTTATTCTTGATGGCTGTATGCAGGTTGTCTAGTGTTTCTTTTTAGCGGATGGCATTGATGTTCAAGCCAGGCTCTTTAAAGTCAACCAATAGAAGCCCTTCATGGTCAAAAAATGCGGTCAGCATAACCTTACCGGCGGAAATCTGTGACTTTAATTTTTTGGGTGTTTCCATTGCATGCTCGCTGTTTTGCTAAATGGCTCAAAGTGGTGGCACCACGACTCATCGCCTGCCACTATGCGCAACAGAAATGCATCACCCTCCTCTTCGTAAAGCAGCAGGTGGTTCAAACTCCACTCCATGCGTTCTTCTTTATGGCGATGGCTTCTTCTGTCGCAACAATATGCACCTGACCTGGCCGCGGAAGATCTTTCGTTAACTGACGTCCTTCTCGAAACATTCGTGCCCAGTCTTTCACTGTAGTCTTAGACACACTTTTGTCACCATACACTGCTTTCATTCGGCGATGAATGTCGGCTGGTCGACATCCTTCGGCTGTTAGGAACTGGATCACAATTCGCTGATCGACCTTGGACGGATTCCGTATCACACCGGACATTATTTTAACGCTCTGCAGCACAAACAATGAATACTAGGAGAATGAACACTTACACACTTGTACATTCGTATGTGCTTATTACGTCAGATGTGACGTCATCATGCTCCTCCTACAAATGTCCTCTTCGCGCAGCACGGGCGGGTTTCATTTGAACACTCCTCGTATATATATATATGGGGAGCCGCGCTGGTGTAATGGCTACAGCGTTGTACTGGCGACCAGGTTTTCATGGTTCAAACCGGAGCGTCAGCGTTTGAAGGAATGTTTACGACCGGAAATTTGACTGAATAACCTGAACGCCTCCTGCACATAAATCCCGTGTGGATGGGAAGGAGCGAAGCTGCTGACCGGGTTAGAAGAAAAGTCCACTGACCCCCCAGCCTCGCAATGACATGTCATTGGGCCAAAAGAGGTGGAAAGCTCGAGTGCCACTGGTTAGAGAAAAAAAAAAAACAATATATATATATATGTGTGACAGTGCGAAGACGATGTGTAAAGAAGAATAAGGATTTGTGTGTAATGTGGTGGTCACTCTCTCTGGCCTACTTTCACACACGTTCCGCAGTCACAGAAAAACTCTTGATGACAGGGGTCCCACTTTTATTAATGAAACCCTATCAGGTAGCACATGAATCATACAGAAAACAATGTTGTCCACAAGTTTACTTTTTGTAGGCAATTCCTATGCAACATTATTTAACCAAGCTATTTAGGTAACACCATAAAATAACCCACAACAGACTGCTGGACTCTCTGAAATAAAATGAAACAAAATAAACTAGCATCGTACTAATGGACAAACATCATCAACGTAATAATACATACATATGTGTGAAAATATGCAAGTACATGCACTTATATGTCCACGTGTGTGTGTGTTGTGTGTACTGTTACACATGTGTGAAAATATGCCAATAGATGCGCTTAAATGACCATGTGTGTGTGTGAGTGTTCATGCAGGTCTGCGTATATGTGTAATCATACAATAAACATATCTCAGTCAACAATAATGCCTTCATACTCCTACTAAATACTAACTACATCATCACGCGAGAGAAAACTTAATTGAAGCACTTCTATCTATGATGAAATATTATACACAACGCACTGGTCTAAATGACATCAATTTATCAGTATCTTAGAGGCCTTGCTACTCTAAAGAACAAGCAGACATATACTCTATTCTTACAGCTCTATACTAAATGTACTAGGCATAGGCTACTCACGGAGCTAGAGGGTACGCTAACCTTTCTCTCACAATAACCACTGATGTAAAATTAACGACACTTACGGCTCACAAGAATGCAATATAACCATTACTTAACACCACACAAATAATAATAATAATAATGGTAATAAGTACACACTTGTATACACCGCAATGCGACACTAGAATTCCTCTTATAAATGCACTTAGATACTTAACACATTTAACACAGTCTCACAGTTGAAAATAGCGATGAGATATACGTCAAATTACACTTAAGTACACATACATCGCCAGTCAGCTTCTATCAAGCTATAGATAGACAAACGCTACAAAGCTTTAACTTCTAAGCCTGAAAGTCTAATATTACTAAATCTAAAGTATTATAAAGATGTACTTATATGCAAGCATACCTCTATGTCGTTAGTTCTCTTAGCACAGACGCAACTATGCAAAAGCCCAAACCTCAGTTGATTATCGTACGAGGCGCGTTTTGCACAAGAACGATCTGGCTACTTCTCAGCTCTCTGACTGAAGCCTCTCACTGTTTCAGTTTAAATCTTCGTCTCCATCCCTGCACCACATGATAGCCGCCACGTCAAAATGTCAGGGAAAGCTCCACCCATCCCTCTAGGGAGCAAATCAGGAGTCCTATGCTCAGTATGGATGACATGAGATCACATCTTAATCAAGTATCTCCCTAATCGACACAACTCAAAGTCCGCCCACTAATGGGCTGTTACATCCCACGATATTCGTTGTCCTACTCACACTTCTTACGGTTTCGTGCTCAAAAAGGTGTTTTCTTCTGGTGTCAGACAGAGCCAGGATATCTAACAACCGATGGCTGTCTCTCACGTCTCACACGTCTGTCTTATTCACGGATGGCGAAGGTGTGTTTCGTTTAAATCGCCCATTACCGGGTGAGAATGTCAACATGAGCACAAATTCACACCGCAGACTAGATCGACAACTAATTACTCAGTCTAAAATTACACCTTTCTGGCCACACGTTCACACACACACACACACACACACACACACACACACACACACACACACACACACACACACACACACACACACACACACACACACACACACACACACACACACACACACACACACACACACACACTCACACACACACACACACACCCACCCACCCACCCACGCACACACACACTCACACACACCACACACACACACATATATATATATATATACACACACACACACATTTATCATCTCATCTCATACCCAGCCCTTACACCCATACAAGAGAGTAGATAATACAAGTGATTTGTATAATTTGATCATCACAGGAAAAATGATGTTACTTTTCTAGATCACATTCAGCCTTGTCAGTGCAGCTGAGGCCATCTCAAGACTTGTCGTGATTTCTTTACTTGATCTTCCATCACTACATATAGTGGACCCCAGATATTTAAAGGTGTTAACTTCTTCTGACATTTGCCCATTTAACGTAATGTGTGAGTGTACTGCATTAAAAAAAAACAAATGATAGTCTGTTTCTGGGATGCTTTTCCTACATAGCTGACATTTTGATACTTGGTTGGATCTGTGGGTTTTTCGTTCTGTTGTGGCTTTTTCGTTCTGTTGTGGGTGTCATGTTGTGATTATTATTAGACTAATAATCTTTTATTTTTTATTTTTATTTACCCCTTCTGGGGCTCAAAGTGAGGTCTATGACTTTATTGTGTAAAATTTGTGTGATCTCGGACCTGGCTAAGACAGGCCGAGAATTTTTTTTTTTTTTCCTCGCTTGAGGTCGCATATTTTTTCCTCGCATGAGGTCGCATTATCCCCGCCCAAACCCGGCCCTGGTCAAGACCACATGTCCCAACACAAGAAGACCCAATGACAACATGTGTCACCGTAGTGATCTTCTGTGTTCTCACACAAGAGACCTAATGACACATGAATGTCACTGTACCGGTCCCTGTGTCTAGACACATGATCCCAGCCAAAAGCCGGATTCTAGGCATTGGGTTGTACAGCGTAAAAATATATTTTTTTTTTTTCCTCGCTTGAGGTCGCATATTTTTTCCTCGCATGAGGTCGCATTGTCCCCGCCCCAAACCCGGCTCTGGTCAAGACCACATGTCCCAACACTAGAAGACCCAGTGACAAAATGTGTCACCTAGTGATCCTCTGTGTTCTCACACAAGAGACCTAATGACACATGAATGTCACTGTACCGGTCCCTGTGTGTAGACACATGATCCCAGCCAAAAGCCGGATTCTAGGCATTGGGTTGTACAGCGTAAAAATAACCCTACTAATTGGAAGAGAAGCGACAGGAAGTATTAATTCGGCATTTTGTTTATGAACTGATCATTGAAAGGATACGGCACATGTTAGTGTTCGCTTGTCAAATTATGTATCAAGTGCAGTACTTTAATATGGTTATTAAATGCTACATTTCAAAAACCAAAATATTATAGCAAGAGCCAGCAACATTAAAGAACTAGTTTAAAATTAATTGTGTCATAAAATTAAGAAGCACAATTAGGCACAATTAAAATTTAATGGAACAGTTGTCTAACATATGTTAAGTGTTTACTAATTAAATTGTTTCCCTTGAAATGACAGAAGTTATCTCCCCTAATTCAAATATGGTAATATTCAGACATCGTATTAAACGAGCCAGTAACCCCTCACAACATGACGAGTTAGAATTACAGCGAGCTATTTCAGTTTCATATATTGATCATATCACTATTTCTCCTGCAGACATTTCACTCCGTTACATTCTATTTTACATTCATTGGATGTAGTCAAACTTATCTAGACGCACTGGCAA
This sequence comes from Oreohelix idahoensis, assembly GCA_024509875.1. Classification (NCBI taxonomy): domain Eukaryota; kingdom Metazoa; phylum Mollusca; class Gastropoda; order Stylommatophora; family Oreohelicidae; genus Oreohelix; species Oreohelix idahoensis. Next base: position 34,259 of record JAMPIV010006811.1, on the reverse strand, counting down.
TGAAGCCAAGGAGAAACCTTAAAAACAAAACACAGAAAAAACTGAAAGAAAAGCTTACTTACTTAGTCGTTCCTCTTCAACCCTGGGATGTAGAACATCATACTGTCATATCGGCGGTCTTCCTTCCGGCCTGGTTCCAATCCAGTTCTTGGTCTTCAGGGACTGTCAAACATTGTTCTCCCAGCAAACTCTGGGTCGTCATGGAGGTCAGGATCCCTGGCTCTTTGTTTCTCATATGTGTCGTGTTAGCCAACCTTCTTCCATTCTGCATATATGACCAGACCATCTTAAAATTGGACTGTTCTACTGGGATCTGCATGGGCTGGGTTTTGAGGTCTTGCCGTATCGTTTGGTTGCGGACCATATCTCTTCTTGTTACTTCAACCACCTTCTTCAAATACCTCATTTCTGAGGTTGTAAGCTGGCTTTTGTGGGTTTTAGTCATCCCCATAACTCGCATCCATATGTAAAGATTGGGACATACGTGGAGCTGTATACAGCGATCTTTGTTTGCCAAGATATATATATGTAAGAGACCATATCATGTAGGGGTGTGTGTCCAAGCGATATCAAGTTATTGTTTAAAAGTAATAGTAGTCGTATAGCAGAAACATACTAGATCCAATTTTTTAGGAGGTGCTGTGACCAGTTTCCTTCTTTGTTGCTGTTGCCTTCCCAAATTCAAAAGCAGAGTCAGGTACCCTTTTACAACTGGGTAGACTGGAGCGTACGCTACCATGTTCCGATTCCGGAACCTGTAAACTGTGCCGTGAGAGGGAACGCGTTCTAAAACCATCTAGCCAGTCGGACGCGAGGTTAGAATTCTTCACATTTATTTTTAAGATTGCCGTCTTTAACAAATAACGTAGGCAAACGTTGAATTCCTCGCAAAGGAAATTAATGTTCTTTCAGTAAAACATTGTTAACAATATATTTGCAGGCTTGCAAGTGTAAACATTTGTTTTCATCTTGAAATTAGCTGTCGTAGAAAACAGATGCCTTGTCCAATTAACATCAAAAGATGTTTCTAAACGAGGAAAAAAAAAAAAAAAAAAAGGATGTAAGTTGAACGAAATCTTCTTCCACACGCATGACTGTCAGAATTTTGAATTCATTTTAATCACGATTAACAGGCAGCTTTAAACTAGACGAGGGGTCAGCCTTTCGGTAGATCACAGGGTATGATTTTGGTAGATCTCTAAGTGGCGGAAGAGGATAAGAGAAATAATTGTATAACTACATAAGTTACAGACCAGCACTCTACAGCCGGCATTTAACAGCGTGCATCCTCAAAATTAAAGGTATATCCCTCCTCCCCCCAGCGAAAACCCACGATGTTGTTTACAAGAACTCACTTTAATTGTTTACTGCATGAGATATGAACGTGATCCGTTCTTTGAAGGGAAGTTTACAATCTATAAAATAGAATTTAAGATAAATAAATATTACTATCAGTACCAGCAACAAAATTAAACAGGATAATCCTGGAGATGTTAAAGGTGTCCACAGATAGACAATTGAGAGAGGTTTTATGCAAAACAGATCCTGTGCAGATCAGGTAGCCATATCCAATACCATAATTCCCGCCGTAAGTACTTCGGTCGGTCGGTCTGTCACACTTTGCACACCGTAATTTGCGCACTTTTTTCTATTTTCGAGAGAGTACATTTACTTTCGGCTTCAAAGTTGCCCCTTATATGTGGTACAGAGAAAGTGCATATGGCCGACTCCAGCTCCTTTCGTGGAAAAGCTTTACAGGGATTCAAATAGCCTCAAACTTACTGCTGCTTTCTTTGAGAACATTCAAGTGGACGTCTGAGAGTGTACGAAAAAGAAGAAGAAGTTTCCCCTTATATGTACTCTCGTGAAAATAGCAAAGTGTGACGGTGGGCATTAAATCAACAGACAATCAAGATACTCTTCTATCCAGTTTCATTCGGGAAACGGATTTAACTCGTCATTTTTCTTAAAAATAACCTTAAAATTTAAGTTTCTGATTGTTTCTTCAAGACAAAATTTTAATTTAAAGTATTGCAGACTTATTATTATGGATCAAAATGATAAGATGGCTAAAAGGAAGAGACGATCGCGTCATTCACAGCGAGCAAGCGAGACTATAGAAGAAGCAGCAATGTAATACATGTAACAGAAACAACACACTATAATTAAAAACCTGCCAATTTTGGCGGGTTGTTGATAGTTTAGAATAATAGTGGGACACAATTAAGATTTGAATTCATCTCATTACATTGGATTTGTGAACAATAAAAAGGCGTTTGACAGTGTAGACAGAATCACTTTGGAAACTGATAAGGCATTATGGAGTCCCCTTGAAGATCATTAACTTATAAGGAAAATATGAGCATGACATGCAGAATTCTTTATGAAGGACAACTTACAGAACCGTTTGAGGCAAGAATTGGAGTGCGATAATAATGTATCTTGTCACCATTTCTGTTCATATTGGCTATAGAGTGGATTATGAAACATCGACCTTAGGAGTGGAATTCTGAAGACTTTGACTAAACAGCTTGACGATCTAGAGTTTGCCGCCAACCTTGCTCTTCTATGCCATAACTATGATTAGATAGGAGGTTCCCGTTACATTCCCATTGGGGCGTACTGGGAATATGGTGTTAGGCCCATATTTTCTTGACTTTACAGAACACTAGGTGTGATGTGGTCAACCTTCCCAGAGTTGCTCCGGTACCCAGTTCATGAGCCTGGGTCAACCCCGGAACCGTTTGCGGTCTAAAAAATCTCACCTCAACTGGGAATTGAACCATGGACCACTGATCTCGGTAGCCTGCGCTACTGCAGTGATTAGATGCACGACAAAATTAAAAAGATTGGTTTGATTTTAAGGACTATCTTCATTAAACACGTGCAGCTCCATCAGTGCTCCGATCTCATCCCTTAGATCACAAAAGGAAGATCTCAGCACAGTGCGTGAACTCCGTAGCACCGGCGAGAGTCCCAGTGTGTATATATAGGAATCCCACATTATATAAATATATTTGGTGGGTGTGACGTTATTGGTCATTCCCCTTTTTGTATTTTCTCTCTCTCTCTCCCATTATCTACTTATTTTTCATTTTCGCAGCACAGAAATACGTGCTCAGTCACTTGTTTACACTTCTTCCTGTAATAATTCGTCACGTCTGTTTACCTGATCATCCATGCTGAGAAAGTATACAAGTGATGTAATATTGACCGACATTTATGTTGTTAAAATTCTTGTATACCAGACACTGGCGCGCTGGATTAACACGAAGATCGTCCCACGAGCTTGATTATCGCTGATGTGGCTATCGTAACTTCATAATTTCTCTCGTGGAGAGAATACAACACAGATGGTCATACGATGAATGTTTGTTTGCACAGGTACAGGACAGTAAATTATCTAGGTAGTGACCTGTAACAGATACGCACCTGAAAGACGGAATGTTACAATAAGTTTCCGGGAAGACATTATTTGTGATAATGTGGGAAATCGGGAGTGTAAACAAGACCGATAATTGATGGAAATAATAATTCCTTATATGGAAAGTGACTTTTTAAAAATCCCGCAGAATTTTCCTATGAGGAAATTGTTGGGATAAACTTCATCGTAACACGCATGATTAAAAACAAAGGGCTGGGCAATTCTAGATGTTATAAACAACACTTCTGATTGGAGCCTGGTCAGATGTAACAACGTGCGTGGCACGAAGTTGCAATATATTCTGACACTTTCACCGGTTTAGAGCACTGTAAAATTCAACTCGTTAGGAATACAGCCAGCTAGCCAGAGTAAGGAATAGGATCATAATTCCATTTATCGGACCGGACCTTGTTTGAGCATATTTTGCACTTATATCTCAGGGAAAACTCTATCTACATTAACATGGAATTCTTGAAATGTGAACACAAAGTCAGTGTGGGAGCCTAGTGTAAAGCAATACACCAGACCGCGTGTAAGAGGCATCTTAAACAAGTTGCCTTAACTATTTCTCTGAGCCAGACGTCCGTATTCTCAAAGAAATTTTGGGGTGAGTTGTACATTTTTAAATTCTATACTTTGCATTTATTAACATGTGGAAATCTCTAGTCTATGTCCAAGTCATATGCGGCTTGCAGCCTCAGAATACACTAGTCAACAAATTTTCAAAAGTTTTTTGTACCAGAAATTAAATATAACATTTCTTATTGATTTTGACATGCTGATTTCAAATATCATAATGAAATTCACCAATTGGCTCTGGTTTTTTTTTAAATGAAGAATTTACATTACAGTAATACAAATAATGTATGCTTGTTTAATTCTCTGAGGTGAACAGCTAGTCTTTCTACTTTAGCATTATAAAAATTGTGGTTACATGCTCAATTAATTGATATTTCAACATAAAATGATAGAAAAAATAAAAACATTATTTAAAGTTCACATATCATGTTTTAAAAAGGCACATTTGAACCCATTCCGTCATTATTCAGTCGCTGTTCGAGCTCTCTTTGCTTGCTTCTTGTAGTCAATCGATGAGGTGTCTCTTGTCACAGTCCAACAGTAACCAGCAAGCATTGAAGGGCTCCAATTGCCTTGATACCTTGTCTCCATAGCAGCAATGTCCTGGTGAAATCGTTCACCATGCTCATCACTGACCGTTCCACAGTTTGACGTAAAGAAATCCAGATGAGAATCCAGAAAATGAATTTTCAAAGACATGTTGCAGCAAAGACTCTTATACTTCAGAAGGAGATTTTCTACAATTTCATTGTAATTATCAGATCTGTTGTTTCCAAGAAAATTGTCCACCACTGACTTAAATGCTAGCCATGCTGCTTTTTCCTTGCCATGCAACACGCAAAGAAACTCGTCATCATGAGGAAGTTTTCGAATTTGCGGACCAACAAATACTCCCTCTCTTATTTTAGCTTCACTCAGTCTTGGAAATTTTCTGATGAGGTATTTGAAAGCCTCATCTGTTTTCTCCATTGCCTTGACAAAGTTTTTCATGAGACCCAGCTTAATGTGCAAGGGTGGCAACAAAATCTTGCTGGTGTCGACAAGTGCAGGGTTCTCAACGTTCTTACTGCCAGGCTGCAATGACTGCCTGATTGGCCAATGTCTTCTGATGTAATGGTCACTTCGTGCACGGCTATCCCACTCACAGAGAAAGCAACAGTACTTGGTGTGTCCACCCTGTAGTCCAAGCAAAAGAGCGACCATTTTTAAGTCACCGCAAAGTGACCAATGATGATGATCGTAGTTTATACACTTCAAAAGCTGCTTAATGTTTTCATAAGTTTCTTTCATATGAACTGCGTGACCAACTGGAATTGACGGTAACACATTACCATTATTCAACAAGTGGATGTAGTTTGCTCAAAATCTGGGACCCTTGAGGTTGATGGTTCAGGACCACCAATGTTCTCTTCTTCATCAGTGGAAGCAGCTGAAAATGATTCTGGCACTTTGGGAACTGGTAGGTCATCGCCATGTGGTACCGGGCGTATTGCAGAGGGGATGTTTAGATATTCCAGAGTCCATTTTTTCTTCTTTGATATGCCTTTCCCAATTGGAGGGACCATGCAAAAGTAACAGTTGTTGAGATGATCAGTGGGCTTTCTCCAAATCATTGGGACTGCAAAAGGCATAGCTTGCCTTTTGCCAGTCAATCACAGTTTAAGATGTGCTGCACATTTATTGCAGCATATGTGTGGCGCCCAGCTCTTATCTTGATCTCCTATTCTGCAGCCAAAATAAAAACTGTACGCCTTCTTAATCACTTTAGTTATATTTCGTTTTTGTGATACAAATGTCACCTTACCACATATATAACATAAATTATTAGCACTGTTCACACATGTCCTAAGCATTTCTAACTACGATACTTTTGATAATGACAAATGCACTAACTAATGGCAAAATTTTATCAGAGATAAGATATTTATACACAAAGGTGATGTAATCATAGGTAGGATTGCATCATCAACTTCTAGTTACATTTTTATTGGTCATTAGAAAAAATTATGCAATCGCCCACAACAGTTGCGTCATATATATAAATTGACCGTAATTAAATAAACTAGTAGCATATATCTTGAAAACTAGAGCCAATCAACATTTTTTAATGTCATTTTCGTTTTCAGCACACCAAAATTAGTTAAGATCAGCTATTTTCATTTCTGGTACATTTTGGTTGTTGACTAGTGATATAGAAGGATGGTTTCATGAACCACCACTGCAGGAGCTGGGGACTGCTTTATGCAGGTTTTTCTTAGAGAACCAAAAGCAGAGGTAGTCCCAAGATCCATATGGAGCAGGGAGTGGATGATGAGAGAACTGATGTACATACTTATTATATTATTCCCCTTTTCAACCAGTGCAAATGTAAAGATATTCAATAAAATGTAATGAATGTTTTCCGCTCACTGGGATTGATATTAATGTTCATAGAGGGTAAAGTTCTGGGGTAGAGGGAATGGTGGACTGAAAAGGGGCGGGGGGGTACATGATTGTGTGTCAGGAAATACAATACTCAGGAAGGTATTTGTTTCTCTTCTTTCATGATACTAGTCGGTGGTACCAGTTGATGATGCCATCTCTGGAACAAAGTGTGTGGTATAAATGGCCTGCTGTCAACGCTAGACACCATCATCAGACGGATTTTAAAGACGCTCGGCCATCTTCGTGATTACTCTCTGATATTTCTTGGAACGTGTCACAACCTCCAGACTTGACCAGTGACGAGAGTGCATCAGTTCATAACCTGCAAAGAACCAACCATCGGTGGGAGCAGAAACCAACAAACTTACTGGCAGCCAAGTACAAAATTAAAAGAGGTAGCCTGCATGTACTGTGCGGGATACCACGCATACAGTGACTGTCCAAAGACGAAGAAGGACGCCGACTACAAAGCGCCCAATGGAGATAGAACCTGTGTGAATTGTCTGGGAGAGCACAGGGCAAGATACCGCGGTTGCCCAGCATACCAGGAAACAAGAAAGGTATTAAAAGTATCAATCAGCAAGGGAGTATCATACAGTGAGGCAAAGAAGAGAATAACATGAAATGCTGCATATCCTTCAAAACAGGAACAAGGCCTTGCAACTCAAATCAGACAACTGACGTCTGAGGTGAGAGGCATCAAAGAAAAACTACGAGTAGGAAAAGAAAACACTAGACGGAGCAAAATCCCAACTGTTATATGCGGAGAAATCCAGGGTGACTTGGATAGTGCACAACAATTGATCAGCGAATTGAAATCAATACAGCAAGAAATCCAAAAAGACATAGCAAAGTTCGCTCAAATGAAAAAAGAAAAACGAAGAAATCCTTAAAAGAATTGAAGTAGAGAAACAAGTCATCACAGAAATAAGAGACGAAACAACACAAAGACACAAACACCAACCTAGGGAAAAAGCACTGGAAGAAATTATAAAGGACCCTGTCCCAGCTATAATCAGCAGAACCACAAGATAGCTGGAGATAAGGTTGGACAGACCCGAAGCTAACACAAAAGTAGGTCCCAGCTCATAGTCCTTTTCAGGACTGCCAACAAAGCTAGAACAGCTGGAAACAAAAGGGACAACAGGATTGCAGAAGCGCAATTTTGGGGATACGAGCAAGAGACGACTCAAGACAGTAAGATAAGGGTCCTTCTCAGGACCAACCCTTTTCAGAGGCTAACAACGACCTAGCTTGGAAACAAAGTACTCAATATACCCTAATTATAACCAAAATGGCCCATTTTGGGTCTGGTTGAGCAGGGTATAGAAAGCGCTATACCAAAGCTGAACAGAACGAACGAAAAGTGGGACGACACACACGAAGTCATAGAGCGCAGAGGACAAATGGATAGAGCGAGTCACGTATTTCTTCACCATTGAGTATTTGTGATAACCTGCGTTTCCCAGAATTAGTCCTGCTAGTGTGTTTCTGAGAAGACCAGAGGGTTTCTGTCATACATATAGAACTTAAGCCAGAAGTGAGAACCCAAGTGGTATCCTGCATAGCGACACGGAGCACTAAAGCTGGTCTACCTGGTTGTGCTGGTATCCTTAATGCATGGGAAGATCCGCCGAGTCTATATAGCAGTATGGAGTCAACCAACATTGTCAATCATCTTTTAAGGAGCACTCAGATAAGTGCAGAAAAATAAGAACATTAGATCAATTTATGTTTGAAGAGTCAAGTCATATGAAGAAAAAGACTGGTTAACCTTTTTTCAGAAAAGCAGAGACACTTTAATTCATTTAATGTATACACTATAATATCACTGTGAGTTCAGTGGATATTGTGTAAATAGAAAATTCATCTCCATATATCATCTCCATCAATTCCAAAATCAGAAGAAAAGAGAATCATTATAAATAAATTGATTTTAATTGTAACTTGGATTTTGTTAATTTCATAAAGTTCCCATTAAGTTCAATTTGAATTTCATTGTTAGTTAAAGCATAGAATAGTTATTACGAGAAGACGCTCTAGGCTCTTAATCTTCTTATTACCAGCGGACCAGGGGTCTTTACTGTCTGACTATCCTTTGTGCTATCATACACCAGTGCTCATTTCTGAGACTGGGGTATATCGGGGAGTTCATTATTCTTTATTGAACTATCATCGACTGTCATCAAGACAACAACAACAACTATACATACCATCTCGTTACAAGAAGGTAATAAGGGTTCAATGCATTGGGAAATATATGGAAAGGAGAAAAAAAAAGGGGTCATGTCCAACACAAAAATCAGAATCTTCAACTCACAAATTAAACCAGTCCTATTGTGTGGCTCTGAAACACGGAGAACAAAAAAGTCAAGAATCAAGAAGTTACAGACTTTTATAAATAGATGCTTGTGCAAAGTAGAAGAATTTAAATGGTACGACAAGGTCATCAATGTATAACTGATGGCAAGAACCAGATAAGAAGTATCAGTGGAACAAGAGATGAGAAGAAACAGAAAACCACTAATGGAATACTTTTAACCCAAAACTCGGGAGCCGCGCTGGTGTAGTGGTTACCAATCTTCGCTGGCGACCGGGTGACTCATGATCAAACCCGGGCGAGGACATTTGAAGATTTTTCGTCGACTGGGATTTGGACTGGATTAACTCGAGCCCTGGCGAGGACATTTGAAGTAGTGTCGTCGACCAGGGACTGGCGGCTCCTGAGCCGACCCAGCTCTAATGGGTACCTCCGAAATCGGCGAGTATCTGCCTGAATGGCGAGGGATACCTGTCTTTGTAGAAGAAAAAAAGGGGTACTCACGTAAAAATCAGTCTGAGGTTAGACATACTAACCTGAGATTTCGCCTCGACATCACTGTCACTGGAAAATGTACTGAAAGTTGACCTACCCAGGGAGCTACACAACATAATTAAATTTTATATTACTAGAACAAGAACCAACATATAACAACTAGAACAAATTAGAACGACAAGGAAAACAAAACCAAAAACAAACCAATAAATCCATTCAATATCAGTAGAAGAATTATTTAAAAAAAAAATAAAAAACAAACAAAAACCACCAATCCAAAACCAACAAAAGCCCAGCAGATAAAAAGATGTCAATAGCGAGAGAGAGAGAGAGAGAGAGAGAGAGAGAGAGAGAGAGAGAGAGAGAGAGAGAGAGAGAGAGAGAGAGAGAGAGAGAGAGAGAGAGAGAAAGAGAGAGAGCAACATGGTATCATGGAAGAAGAAACATTACAGGCACCATAGACATTAAAAATTACCACTGCAAACGGCAGATAAACGGCAGATAAATTACAGCCTGGAAGAGCCAACACATAAGAAAAACAACAAAGTCATACACTATATGCAATGATGAACACTATATACCCAAATTATAATACACATGGGGTTGAACCGGGTATCCCTTGCACAGAAAATACACCAGTTTTCAAGTGCGGGGGTTCAAAAACTAAACCAAACGAAAGCGCTGGTGGGGACGCACATTGAGGAAACTTGTGTTACCAGGCAATCTTTGTTCTGGAATCCACAAGGTGAAAGAAGTAGAGACAGACCTAAGAAAGCATGGACGAATGATTATATGAGGAAGACACGAAAAGACATTGAACTTGAGAAGTTGGTATGTGTTTGTTGAAGGCCTAAAACGTTTCGAAAATTTGTTGACAATCTTTCAAAATTTAACCTTGGAATTTTAACGTTTGAATTTTTAACTCTCACTTAATGCATATAAATCATCTCCTCAGTTAAGCAGTCCACCTTGCCATTGTATGTGCATAAGCCAAACTTGTTGCGAGTTTATGGCTGCCTGACCTCTTTAAAAGGGATGAGCTCTCTGTTAGGTCTTAAATGTGTTCACCATGATGTGTTCGGCATGCGTCGGCAGGGCCGGATAGGGGAGCAAAGTCATCACCATCACTAGAAATTGTACTAAACATTGACACTCACAGGGAGCTACATAACATAATAACATTATATATTGCCAATACAAGAACCAACACATAACAACAAGAACAAATGTTAATGACTAGGAAAAAAATTAATTAATTAATTAATAAAAAAAATAGCCTTACAATATCAATACCAAAAAAATATAAAAAAATACCACAAACCAAAAAACGTCCAGTAGATACATTTAAAAGAATGTCAATAGCGAGGGAGAGCAATATAGTATCATGGAAGAGGATACACTACAAACACCATAGACATTTAACAATCATGGAAGATGATACATTACAAACACCATAGATATTTAACAATGCCACAACAAACGGGAGATAAATTACAGCCTGGAAGAGCCAACACACAAGAAAAATAACTAAGTGATATGCTATATAGAATGATGAACATTATATACCCTAATTATAACCCATATGGGGTTGAACCAGGTCTCCCGTGACACTACAAACACTGGTTGTCAAGTGCATGGTCCAAAAACCAAACCCAAATAAATTGCACTGCCGTGCACGTCGTAAAAGGCGAATGAGGAAAGTTGGGCATAGAGCCGGCTATCATTTCCCATCCTTTTGAAAACTTAATCCACCAAATCTCAGCAGCAGTATGGGCAAGTGAACTTTTAAAAAAATGCAACTCAACCACCCAAGACAGAAGAACGTTCTCTGGTAAGAAGGCGTGTGAGGCAACTTGGAGAAAGCCGAGAGGAGTTGCTGGCTCATTTTTATCTTTTAATGAAAATCTCATAATGAGATTTCAATGTCAGAGTTGGAAATGACCATGCTAGATGAGGTGGAGTTATCGGAAGATATGGAGAAGATACTCTCAATGACAATGGAAAGCGACTCCTTAGATTCTGCAGTGAGCAGAATCTGATCATTACAAACACAAAGTTCCCCCATAAGCGCATACATGCAAACACTAGATGTGAACCAACACATAATGAGAAGTCAGTGATCGACTACGCCATTGTTATGAGGAGCTCATTCAAATATGTCCGGGATGCTAGAGATTGGAAGTGATCACTACCTGCTAACAATCAAAAGAACAACTGAAAGAGTTGCTCAGCCTAGGAACTGCCCAACATCACGCAAGAAACCAAGTAAACGAGCGGGAGAAATGAGCATTAAGACCTACAAGCTGAGAGAGCAAGAAATTAAGATCAGATATCAAGGGCTTTTTGCTGCAGCGGTGAGCAACACAGAAGAACAACCTGGTGACTTTGAAACCCTCTGGCTTAAATTCAAGGACGTCATAAAGACAGCGGCTGCAGAAGCATGTGATGAAGTCCGACTTGGGAACAAGAGAAAGAGGACACCTTGGTGGACAGAGGAAGTCAAAGAGAAAATAAGAGTGAAGAAAATGGCATGGAAACAATACTTAGGAGCTAAAAGCACAACAGGACAAATGGAGAAATATACAGAATATGTGACACTCAGAACAAAAGCAAAGAACAAGGTGCTAGCAGCAAAACATAAGTCCTGGGAAGAATTTGGAGAAAAGCTAGAAAAAAGATGCGCAAGAAAACCAGAAATTGTTCTATAAGACCCTAAAGAACACGATGAAGGAAAAACAATACCCTCTCAAATTTATAAAGGACAAGCAAGGCAAATTGCTTACTGCCCCGAAGGAAGTAATGGACAGATGGAAAGAATATTTCTCAGAACTCCTGGATGGTGAGCATGGTGAAGCATCAGAAATGATATACACTAGCACAGAAGTGAAAACCAATGATGGTGAAGATGACATAAAGATGGAAGAACTGAAGGCAGCTACGTCCGATAACGTCCGCTTCGTCCTGTTCTCCGATCGGGATTTCTGAACTCTATTATAATCTTATGGGACCACGGACGTATATGCGGACGAACGTTGTCCGAACGGACGTTATGCGGCGCATGACTGTTTATATACATATGTATATATATATAATTGCTTTATTAATAATATACTACTCGTCAAAAGTCAAGGGCGACTTAGAAAAACCTGGGGTGAAACCATAAAACAAATCTGATATAAACATAATTGGTATTAGTCAAAACGGCATTTATTGAATACCAAATTGACATGTCACGTAAAGAAATGGAAACACACATTCAAACGCAATGAAGCTGTGAAGTGTGTCACCCACCTTTTCAAATGTCACACAATAGATATTGGACAAATAGGCATTTCAAAATCGGGTATGACCACCGTTTGCAGCAAGGCATTCAAGACAGCATAGACGCATCAAGTCCACAAGGGTCCGAAGAGTATCCTGAGGAACAGCTTGCCATTCCTGAAGCAGAAGTGCAGTCAGCTGTGCAACATCCATTGGCAGGGGGTGATTTGTTGACAATCTTCGACTAAGGACATCCCAGAGGTGCTCAATCGGAGAAAGGTCAAGTGAATGAGCTGGCCACGCCATCCTGATGATCCCATGTTGCTGAATAAATTCATTGTCGTATATTTGTGATAGGAGAATTAAGACTTGGGTTGGTCCCTTCTGAATAGATTAGAATGAGTGATAGTCCCAGTGAGAAGTAGTAATCGCAATAGATTTCCACGAGTGGGGTGGCAGAATTGTGGTAGAGGCTGTCTCTGAGAACGAGAAATCTTCTCTCTCTCTCACCTATCTTCTACGACAGATTTAGAGTAGTCAGACAGTCTAACACATATACATTAAATATATATATATCCACTCACGTGCACGCACATTTACGTGACGACAGGTAGATTCACAGACGTGGGAAACTATAACAAATGATTATATAAAATATTCTAGAACGAGCTGACCAACACGCTGATTAATTTCAAGAGAAATTTTAATTATCATCTAAAATTTCTTTACAACACATAGAAATTACATCAAAACATATACAAATAGTCATAAAAAATCAAGGAATTGCTACAAGAACTGATAGACCCACAGTTATGATCTTCCCTCGATGGTTAGCCCACAGTCCCGTTAGGAGAAAGATGATAGCACAAAGAGTCCCAGATACATATGATTGAGTCTAAGAGTTTTCCCCGTTTAATGTTGTTACGCACAGATTATTGTGTAGGCAATGAATATATATATATATATATATATATATATATATATATATATATATATATATATATATATATATATATATATATATATATATATATATATATATATATATATATATAAAGATATTTATTTGTCTGTTAACACTTTTTGTTGATAGACAAAGGTACATAACCCTTGATTTAGTTGATGGTACATTTTATTATGTCTGTTACCCTCTCTTGTGTCTTATATGAATACTAAGATTTACGTCGAATTATTTTTCGTGTATGGTCAGAACAGATCAGTCTTTCTGGGAATGTTTATAACCTAAGTTGAAGTTTATTCCTGTCTTTTAAGGCGATTTGGTCTTGTATCTTATTGTCTTTAACGACGTCTGCCCATCTTGAGTTGAACTCTGGGGGGTCACGCGCTACTGCGCATGCGTCGTATTGGAGGTTGTCGAAGAAGACTTCCGTCATGGGGAGTTCTTGTGTTTGCTGCCCCGGACAGATGTCCGTTGATATGTGCTCTGTGTAATTCTGGGGAAAGGCGAAGTCTGCTGTGTGACTAGTATGTCTATGTTCCTCCCCAGAATATATTCTTAGCGCCAAAGGATGGCGTGTGCGATTTTTCTAGTGTTTTCTAGGATGTTAAGGTAACGAAAGACATTTACTGAATTTTTTCGTTATGCCTAGACCTGCAGCCAGGGATATGGTCTGCATATGAGTGGGCTGAATTCTTTATTGACGACATTGTGCTAGCAGCACTGTAGTGAAATTGACAGAGATACAACGGTAAAATACCTCCAAGGATAACATTTAAGGATAAAAACATAATGCGTAGGCTGCTGATGTACATGATCGCCCAGGCCGCGGGTCATCACCCTCCATAAAAATTGACTCGCTAGACAGGAGGGGAACGGCGGATAAAAAGGAAAAAATATGACTGGAAAGATTGCGTGAGACTAGAAAGGCTAAGGAGACGCAATTGGGGGGGGGGGGGAAACGGAGAAAAGTCACGTTTCCCAAGTTGACATAAAAAGTAAGCAACTCGACAGAAGGGACCATAGATATGTTACGCCACAGTCATTTATTGGACGCTTTTGCAATACCAAGCCCTTGATTTGAATTCAGCGGCTAAAACGCAGATGTTTGGAATATTACAAAATTTAAAAAGTATTTTTTTTCTTAATATTAATGTTAGGAATATAAAAATTAGCTGGCCGGATGGCCCATTCAGAGCAGTGAACTAATATGTTCTTACTTTTACAGACGGATAGATAATATTGAAGATAATGACAAAAGACAGTGTTGTTCACATCATCGACAGACTGTATTGAATCTAAAAGTGTCGCTAATTGCACAAAAAAACACGACCTCGAGACGCAGGTGTTCAAATCTACGTAGTATGGAAGAGAGGGGTTTTGGGGTGGTAGCTGTGTCTAAATATAACTTTTAACGACAAAAATTTGGAGGGGAGAGAAAGGTTGGTTCAAAAATCAAGTACATTTTGTAGAAACGCAAGTAGAGACGGACAGACTAACAGATAACCATCCATACTTGACTGAAGCATGACTGAAATGACTTTATGGTAGGAAATTTGAAATTCAAATAAACCTAGGCAGTGATTGGCCACAGACAATCATATCATTAGCGCTCAGACGCGAAAGTGGGGCCATTCTTCAATAGTTGTTCAGTGATAGACACAGATTTTAAAGTGTGGTGATTTCCATATGAAAGAAAGTGTAAGAAGTTTAGGGACGCCATACTATAGCCAGCAGCTCAGCTGAGTTTTTGCTAGCAATTCTGTGTTATTTATTCATAATCTGGTAAGATTGAAATTATTTCCTTATATATATTTTGAATATTGTTTCATGTTCGAGTGATTTGATACTGCCATATCGAAATCTAGCCTTACAAACAAGTAGGGATTTGCTCTAGACCCCCCGCCCTAGTCAGGGTCTAGGGACCAACAATGTACATAAACTCCAGCAAGGGTTAGGCAAGACAGATCAAGTGTTGAGAATAATGAAACATATTACCTATCCTCTTTTAGGGCAGAAAACTAATAAATATTTTTCAGAATCTATAGTCTGGGAGGATCTATCTGATGTAAAACCACCATGGTAAATGTGCTGTTTGGTCAGAGAGATCTGACCTGTCTGTATGATGTGGTTGTTGTGTCAGTGTTGTGTCCAGACGTGGGTAGAGAATAGATTTTGACACATGGCCCATACTTTGATTGCAGAGCTGTGAGTTTCTGTTGTCAACAAAGCAGTGTCTATTCAGTTGGTGACTTTACTCGAGTGTATCTGTGCAGTACTTGTGACAGAGACCACCATTATTGCCCGCCAGCACGGAGAGGTGGGACCACCTGATTTCAGCACCAGAGCTACAACTACAAGATGAGTGAGCCTCTGGTCTGCTGGACATTCACCAACGCTGTGTAGTTACTAATACCCCCATAAAAATTCCCACCATTTTCTGGACACTGTGTAGTCAATATAGACAGGTGTGATGAGGCCACCCCAACAGCACAAACATTAACTATCCTCCCAAGTAGATGACTACTAGAACATTTTAATAAAACTAACTAGTATAGTACATATATATGTACACTATTGCATTTATGATATAATATTCCATGCATTTCTTACATAATCTCTAAATCCTTTAAGTTCTGGTCAATCTAAAAAATTGATCCAGAACAAAATAAATGTAATATAATTCTTTCAAAAAATTTTACACACGTGAGTTAGTTCAGTGTATTTTAACATTTATTAATATTATTTGTCTTGTTAAATATCTGTGGGTATATCTATAACCTATTACACCACACTACATATCATAACCCTAGACACTTTACGTAGCCACATTCATAAAAAAAAATTAAGTGTGAGGTCGTAGTGGTAGCAAGAAAGGCCTTCTGACAATTCACAACTACATTTTATCTCAGGAGCCTTCACAGCTGGCCTCATACAATTACATTTAGTAATATCACCATCATACAATACCAACAAACACCACTACATATATTGGGGTCTTGTCCGGGGATAATTAGCCCAACAGTAATATTAGGATCTCCTGGTGGGAGAAATAAAAGTAGGGAAATAAATGGTAAAATTCCCTTTAAAATTAAAAGTGTCCCTGCAGATAAAAGTTGGTGAATCTTCACAGCCAGTAATAATTAATTAATTAACTGGTTAGTTAGAATTAGTTAGACTATAGTCATAAGAAGTACTTAGTGTATTTACTGGTTAGAGATTTATCTTGTATATTATTATATTGTCTAAAAAGTATGGCGGAGCTGGCAAAATTTAGATCAGCTGCTGTGCTCACCGCGAAGGAGATGGGAATGGATGGTCAGATTTTAATTCAATACGTAACGGCTGAATGTGATAAATATATTGAAAGGGAAGATAGAAAGGTAGCTGAAGAGAAGAGGTTACAAATTGAGGCTGAGAGAGAAATTAAGAGGCTGCAGATTGAGGCAGAAGAAAAACGACAGCAAAGGGAGGCAGAAGATAAAAAGGCCGAAAGGGAGGCAGAAGATAAAAAGGCCGAACGGGAGGCAGAAGATAAAAAGGCCGAAAGGGAAGCAGAAGATAGAAGGTTGCAAAGGGAGCACGAATTACGACTAAGGGAGCTGGAATTACAAGGCCAGGCTCCTGAAAATGGTGCCAGCCCTTTTGCCTCAGATGCTACGCCCAGTCTGGGAGCCTCAAACTCAGCTATGGGGTTTCATTTAGACCATTTTGTTGAAAAAGACGATGACATAGAGGGGTACCTAGGACGTTTTGAGTTATTAGCTACTACATATGGGTTAGAGAGAGAGAGGTGGAGCTTAAAGCTATCACAGGGATTGAGAGGTACTTCTTATGAAGTATTTGCCAAAATGAACAGGGAAGACCAAGACAATTATGACATGTTAAAGCAGGCTTTGTTATTAAGGTACGAGAAGAATGGTGAATTTTATCGTAAGAAATTTAGAAATGCCAAACTGTTGTCTGGGGAGACATACCACCAATTCTCTGCTAGACTAGAAACCTATTTGGAGAAATGGACGGCTCTGGGGAAGACCCAAGATCTTAAAGAAATGATCATGATTGAGCAATTGAGAGAGTCCATGGCTCCAGACATGAGAAAATTTCTCATGGAACAAGGTGCAGAGAAGTTGGGGGAAGTTTTAAATGTTGCTGAGAGGTATCAGGCAGCCCAGGCAGAGGTAAGTGGTGCTAAGAAGAAGCACATAGACAATTTTAAAGCTCCACAGCAATTTAATAAATTTGATAATAGAGAGCAGGGAAATAAAGGTAGGACAAACTTTGAGCGGCCAAGAAATGACTATCGCGACAGAAACTCACAGTTCAATGACCAAAAGTTCAATGAAAGAAAACCGTTGAACCAAGGAAAAAGATGGTGTAAATGGTGCAAGAAGGATAACCATAACACCGAATTTTGTAGAAGGAAACCTTCAAACATTGCTGCAATGAAGTCGGGGATGCAAAGATTAAAGGTTAATCCTAATGGACAACAGGAACCTTATCACCCCCAGTTTGTGAGGATGTTATTTGTAATGGGGTCACCATAAGGTGCCTTTATGATACAGGTTTGGATTATGATTCAGTTGTGAAGTCTAGCCTAGTGGACCCAAGTCAGTATACCACAGAAACAGTGGAAATACAAGGGGCGACTAAGGACATACCACTCATGACACTTCCCATCGCAAGGATAACGGTGAAAACTCGCTATGTGGAAGGAGAAATCAGAGCAGCAGTGATAGATGAACCAATCTACCCTCTGATATTGGGGTGTAGATACGTCTTCTTGGGGAATCCCGAGAAACCTGTGATCATGGCGACAGTGCAGACCAGGTCACAGAAGAAGTGGGAAGAAGGTGAACCTATAAATGCTCATCCAGAGGAGATGAGGAAGGCGCAGGCTGAGGATAGGACACTCAAGCCCTGTTTTAAAAAAATTGCCCAAATGCCACACACCTCCGAGCAAGGGGGAATATTTCATGAAGAACAAACTCTTATACAGGAAGGCCGGAACTGGAACAAATGGTCACAACCAGCTGGTTCTTCCCACTTCATATAGAGATAAAGTGATGGAACTCGGGCATGCGATTCCCTTCAGTGGTCACATGGGGATCAGCGCCACAGGACAGCGTATAGCTTGTCATTACTTCTGGCCAGGGATAACGGAGGATATAAAAAGATATGTCAAATCCTGCCCAGAATGTCAAAGGGTAGCTCCAAAGCACTGGACTGCTCCTGCAACTCTAGGGGAAATGCCCATAGTGGGAACACCTTTTGAGAGGGTTGCAGTGGATATTGTAGGACCTCTCACTCGGACCAAGAGGAGGAACAGTTACATCCTTACTCTGGTGGACACTTGTTCTATGTGGGGAGAGGCGGTAGCCCTGCCATCAATTGATTCAAAACATGTAGCAGAGGCACTACTTACAATATTTACCCGATTAGGATTCCCGCATCAAATCTTGACGGATAATGGTTCTCAGTTCAAGGGGAAACTAACGGAAGAAGTTTTTAAGCTATTTCAAGCCAGGCACTTTCATTGTAGTCCGTACCATCCACAAGGGAACGGCCAGGTAGAGAGGTTCAACGGGACTCTCATTTCTATCCTGAGAAAGCTGGCACACGAAAAACCGGATCTGTGGGATCAATTCCTGCCCGCCGCATTGTTTGCGTACCGGGAGGTACCACATAGTTCAACCGGGATGGCTCCCGAAACTCTGCTATTTGGGAGACCAATAAAAGGTCCTTTAGAAGCTTTATTAAGGACCTGGACAGATGAGAAGGCGGAAGAGACTGTTGCCTCATCGTATCAATATGTGAACGAACTGACCACTCGTTTGAAAGCTGGATGGAAACTGGCAAATGATAATTTGAAACAAGCCAGGAAGAAACATGCAGCATATTTTAATAGGAAGGCAAAGGACAGGGAACTGGCAGTCGGAGAGAAGGTGCTGCTTCTACTACCCGGAAGCCAGAATAAATTACAAATTGGTTGGCAAGGTCCATATACGGTTCTAGAGAAGGTGTCTAGAACAAACTATAAAATTGACAAAAAGGGGAAGGAGAAAGTTTATCATGTAAACCTGTTAAAGAAGTATCTGGACAGACCACTCCAGGAAAGCACCCCCTTATTGACCTTGGCTATTGCAACCCAGATGCAAAAAGAACCACTCACCTCACATGAATACCCATTACATCCTTGTGAAACCGCAGCACAGGTAAAAGTCAGTAAGCACCTGACTAAAAACCAGAGGGAGAGAGTTCAACAAGTTCTGGAGGAACATACAGATGTATTAACAGATAAACCAGGCCATACAAATTTGCTACAGTATGACATGAAACTGGTAGACTCAAACCCAATCTGTATGAGAGCCTATTCTATTCCGTTCGCGAAGGAGAAGGCATTGAAGGAAGAAATAGAGTATTTGTTGAAGGAGGGGATTATTTCGCACAGTGAATCATCTTTTAGTTCTAGTGTCGTTTTGTTGAGAAAACCGTCTGGGGAACACAGACTGTGCATAGATTACAGGAAACTGAATGCTGTCACAGAAGGACAAGTGGATCCATTACCAGACACAAAACAGTTATTTGCCAGACTGAACAAGGCAAAATACTTTTCAAAGGTGGATCTTAGTAAAGGCTATTACCAGATCCCAGTGAAGCCTGAAGTGAGACCTTATTTGGCTTTTAGCACTTCGGATGGACATTATGAATTCAATATGCTACCATTCGGACTGAAAAATGCTCCGAGTGTGTTTTCAAGGATGATGCGCAAATTGTTGGATCCCCTGAATAACCCATGTATCACAAATTTCATGGATGATATTCTCGTCGCCACCGAGACATTTGAAGAACACATTGAAGCTCTGGAGATGTTGTTTGATAGACTTCGGGAGGCGAACTTAACGGCTAGGCCAACAAAATGTTGTATTGGATGCAAGGAGTTGGAATTCTTGGGGCACACTGTGTATCAGGGTAATATGACCCCTGATCCTAAGAACTTGGAAAAACTGCAGAGAGCACCTAGGCCACAAACAAAAAAGGACGTGCGATCATTCGTGTCGTTATGCGGATTTTATCAGAAATACATCAAAAATTTTAACGCTATTTGTGCTCCTCTGACTGATCTGACTCGCAAGGGACTTCCAGATAAAATTATTTGGACTGCACAATGTGAACTAGCGTTCCAAGAGTTAAAAGAAAAACTCACTAGCAAGCCTATTCTCAAACTGCCTGATTTGACACAGGACTTTGTCTTAAGAACCGATGCAAGTAATGTAGGACTCGGAGGGGCTTTGTTGCAAAGATCATCTTCACCTGATGGGGAACTTAAACCAGTCGCTTATGCGAGCCGCAAATTGAATAAGGCGGAACAAGGATACTCCACAAGCGAAAAGGAATGTTTAGCGTTAATCTGGGCAATAAAGAAGTTTCAAATCTATCTGTATGGTAGGACTTTTGTGGTGGAGACGGACCATCAGCCTCTCGTGTTCTTGTCTCAGGCTAAGCATGAAAACGCAAGATTGCTGAGGTGGTCTTTGTTGCTTCAACCTTATCAGTTTAGTATCCAATATATCCCAGGCAAATTAAATGTCGGTGCAGATTTCCTCAGTCGGCACCCCTGTGATCAAAATTAGAGTAGCGGCAGACGTGAGGAGTAATTTTACCTATGTGTATCGCTGGTTTTGGAACTTGCCATAGGCATGTTTTCAAGTGGGGAGATGTGTAGTGAAATTGACAGAGATACAACGGTAAAATACCTCCAAGGATAACATTTAAGGATAAAAACATAATGCGTAGGCTGCTGATGTACATGATCGCCCAGGCCGCGGGTCATCACCCTCCATAAAAATTGACTAGCTAGACAGGAGGGGAACGGCGGATAAAAAGGAAAAAATATGACTGGAAAGATTGCGTGAGACTAGAAAGGCTAAGGAGACGCAATTGGGGGGGAAACGGAGAAAAGTCACGTTTCCCAAGTTGACATAAAAAGTAAGCAACTCGACAGAAGGGACCATAGATATGTTACGCCACAGTCATTTATTGGACGCTTTTGCAATACCAAGCCCTTGATTTGAATTCAGCGGCTAAAACGCAGATGTTTGGAATATTACAAAATTTAAAAAGTATTTTTTTCTTAATATTAATGTTAGGAATATAAAAATTAGCTGGCCGGATGGCCCATTCAGAGCAGTGAACTAATATGTTCTTACTTTTACAGACGGATAGATAATATTGAAGATAATGACAAAAGACAGTGTTGTTCACATCATCGACAGACTGTATTGAATCTAAAAGTGTCGTTAATTGCACAAAAAAAACACGACCTCGAGACGCAGGTGTTCAAATCTACGTAGTATGGAAGAGAGGGGTTTTGGGGTGGTAGCTGTGTCTAAATATAACTTTTAACGACAAAAATTTGGAGGGGAGAGAAAGGTTGGTTCAAAAATCAAGTACATTTTGTAGAAACGCAAGTAGAGACGGACAGACTAACAGATAACCATCCATACTTGACTGAAGCATGACTGAAATGACTTTATGGTAGGAAATTTGAAATTCAAATAAACCTAGGCAGTGATTGGCCACAGACAATCATATCATTAGCGCTCAGACGCGAAAGTGGGGCCATTCTTCAATAGTTGTTCAGTGATAGACACAGATTTTAAAGTGTGGTGATTTCCATATGAAAGAAAGTGTAAGAAGTTTAGGGACGCCATACTATAGCCAGCAGCTCAGCTGAGTTTTGCTAGCAATTCTGTGTTATTTATTCATAATCTGGTAAGATTGAAATTATTTCCTTATATATATTTTGAATATTGTTTCATGTTCGAGTGATTTGATACTGCCATATCGAAATCTAGCCTTACAAACAAGTAGGGATTTGCTCTAGACCCCCCGCCCTAGTCAGGGTCTAGGGACCAACAATGTACATAAACTCCAGCAAGGGTTAGGCAAGACAGATCAAGTGTTGAGAATAATGAAACATATTACCTATCCTCTTTTAGGGCAGAAAACTAATAAATATTTTTCAGAATCTATAGTCTGGGAGGATCTATCTGATGTAAAACCACCATGGTAAATGTGCTGTTTGGTCAGAGAGATCTGACCTGTCTGTATGATGTGGTTGTTGTGTCAGTGTTGTGTCCAGACGTGGGTAGAGAATAGATTTTGACACATGGCCCATACTTTGATTGCAGAGCTGTGAGTTTCTGTTGTCAACAAAGCAGTGTCTATTCAGTTGGTGACTTTACTCGAGTGTATCTGTGCAGTACTTGTGACAGAGACCACCATTATTGCCCGCCAGCACGGAGAGGTGGGACCACCTGATTTCAGCACCAGAGCTACAACTACAAGATGAGTGAGCCTCTGGTCTGCTGGACATTCACCAACGCTGTGTAGTTACTAATACCCCCATAAAAATTCCCACCATTTTCTGGACACTGTGTAGTCAATATAGACAGGTGTGATGAGGCCACCCCAACAGCACAAACATTAACTATCCTCCCAAGTAGATGACTACTAGAACATTTTAATAAAACTAACTAGTATAGTACATATATATGTACACTATTGCATTTATGATATAATATTCCATGCATTTCTTACATAATCTCTAAATCCTTTAAGTTCTGGTCAATCTAAAAAATTGATCCAGAACAAAATAAATGTAATATAATTCTTTCAAAAAATTTTACACACGTGAGTTAGTTCAGTGTATTTTAACATTTATTAATATTATTTGTCTTGTTAAATATCTGTGGGTATATCTATAACCTATTACACCACACTACATATCATAACCCTAGACACTTTACGTAGCCACATTCATAAAAAAAAATTAAGTGTGAGGTCGTAGTGGTAGCAAGAAAGGCCTTCTGACAATTCACAACTACATTTTATCTCAGGAGCCTTCACAGCTGGCCTCATACAATTACATTTAGTAATATCACCATCATACAATACCAACAAACACCACTACAAGCACCAATATCTATTATGTACATTGCACTATTATCTATATAATCTATACAGCATTATCGATGTTTATGAACAGAGCCCTTTACTTATGCTTCATTATGCATCTTCGCAGTGAGCGACGCTCACTGGAGATAGAAGCCATTTTTGGATCCCGCCTGTGCCTAAGCGGATCATCGTTCGGAGAACAGGAATGCCTTATTATCTGATGATGGTACAGAGATCTGTCTACTATGGTAACCCACTACTGTGGTTTAAGATTGTCGTCACATAAGCCTACTGATTTACGGCTTGTAATTCCTCGACAGAAGAGGTTCTGTCAGGGAGCCATTTATAATAAACGTTTGCAAACATTAACTGACGCGATCAGTCAGTTAGGCTTGAAAGTTATACAACTAGAACCCTGAGGGACTAGCTACGAATGTTCTGTTGTATCCACATTCTATACGAATGCATATTTGATGTCGTTGACCATTTTGTCAAGCATGTGATGTTTTTTGCCAATCTGTTCCAGTGACTATATATGTGTCGTCAGAGTTTCTTCTTCTTCCATCCTTAGCCACCAACCGGCAAAGCAGTGTGTGGCCAGTACGCCTAGTGGCGTCTTAGGGCAACAACAAATTGATCAATCTATTGCTGTTTCCACCACGCCTAGTGGCGTCTTTGTGGAACAAAAACAGACCAAACAATCTATCATTGTTTCCGTAATCAGATTGGTTGGCAAGCAGGTGATCAGCCCACTGTGCGAAGTTTTTACGGGATGGGGTAAACAGCCCCATGCCCAACCCTCCTTAGTCGCTTTTTACGACATGCGTTGTAGGGTGCAGTGTTACTATTCTTTGCTCCCCTTTCGGGCCCCGGTAACACACGGGTGTGGTCAGAGTTTGCGTCCTATTAAATGTGTGAAATTATCAACAGTAGTTCCAGACATCATTGACTTTCATACATGAGTGAATGAGTGCCTTATTACTTGTCAACTCTGCAGAACAGTACCACCCATTCGCATAACGTACATTTGCACTCTCATTCAACATAAACACTGTCCCTTGTCGGGGCCTCAATACTCCATGGACAAGGTGACCTGTATGCCCAACACTGTGTCGGTTTGAGTTGACCATAATACCTGTATCAATGTGGTAACCAGAATTATACCATATCAACCGATCCTACTTTAATTATAACACGCATCAAATGTATGAACAGACCTGATACTTTAATCTAGTTTAAGGGAAAATATAGTTAGCAAAAAAAAAAAAAAACTAGCATGAAGAAAGTTATGACAGCAAATAGGTGCCAAAATACAACGGTAAAATAACACTCAGACCTGCGTTCACTCTATTCATTCAGCCGTGACCACGTGCGCACATTTATACTTACAGCTTTGATCGCTGCCTCTGGGAACATAATTTTTTCTAGGACCTTCACACAGACCCGTAAATGCAGTCTTGACCAAGAAATCCCCAGTTCCAAAAAGACGTACTGAATTCTCTGTCTCAGGGAACGATTCCTTGGGTGTTCTTATTTTTCGGATGTCTGTTTAAGTCACATAAAATTTGTTCAGGCACGAAAGTTAGCAGAGCACAGTGTCACTAGCGTAGGTTTCTAAAAATGAGGAATGTCAGGTCGGGTGCCTTATCTCAGTATATGACTATATTTGGTCACCACACTACTAGTCAAAAACTCTGTCGGAATGTTACTGATATTTGGCTTGCCACAGCGGGCTGAACTGTACTTAAGTGTTATTCTGGAAGAATTAAATCTGGCGCGATGGACCTTTTACTTCATTTAACTGTTACAGTTCATGTAATGAAAGTGCTTAAGTTCTTCTCAGATAATGTTCACGTACTAGAACGCTGGCAAAGATTGGGTACCACAGTTTCATTATATATAAATGGAAAGAACACATATCAAATAATTATACAGACTATAACTGATAATTTAAACTGCAAGCGTGGCTTGCCTTATAGTTTAACTTCCCGTGAAATAAGTTATATTTAAAAATCAAACATCCTGAATTAGGAATACCTACGAATTCCGTCAATACTCAAGATGTAGCAGTCATTTAATAAGTTAGTTGGGAGCCGCGCTGGTGTAATGGCTACGGCGTTGTACTGGCGACCAGGTGTTCATGGTTCAAACCCGGCCGTCAGCGTTTGAAGGAATGTTTACGACCGGAAATTTGACTGAATAACCTGAACGGCTCCTGCACATAAATCCCGTGTGGATGGGAAGGAGCGAAGCTCCTGACCGGGTTGGAAGGAAAGTCCACTGACCCCCCAGCCTCGCAATGACATGTCATTGGGCCAAAAGAGCTGGAAAGCTCGAGTGCCGCTGGTTATAGAAAAAAAATAATAATAAGTTAGTTAGAAAGTTTATTCTCGACTGCGTATTAGCAGTTAAATTAAATCCATTATGGCTACATGATTTTAAGTTAGAAATTATAATTTATTCCGCTTTGCACTGTAACTCGTCGACTAGAGAATATAACAGACTTAATAATTTAACTCCCTGAACAAATCTAACCAGCAAAGTGAAATAAGCGAATAAACACTTTAACACTCACAAAATACTAGCTATATCTATTTTTACCTCAAACAGAACTACAGGTAGTCGCACAACTTTAGAATCATACGCTGAATATTTATTGAAGTCTAGAAGTTCGACAAATTGTCGAAACAAACTGAGAAACTTCGCTATACAGCTTATTCTGTTCCGAGCAACCTGTCTACTGCGAATTTAGAGGACTGAATGAAAATAAAATCTAACTCCCTCCAGTATATATGAAACACCAGACAAAGATGTCCACTATTTCCATAAACTACGCAATAGCCTCCCCTTCTCTTAACACCTCCTGTACACAGATGCATGCCGTAACTGCCATCAGTGCGTCTATGACACCTCCTATCCTCATTACTGAGCGAGGAGTGAGTGGCAGATCGCACTTTTCGCTGAGAAAGGTAACCGAGAAACTACGTGTCAGGTGGAATATCCCAGACACTGTCTGCTCTGAGCGAATGCGTCTGGCGCGATTCACACCTCCGTCCAGCTATCGGACCGTGAGCGCTCATGGCAAGTGCGAGAAACGCTGTGACAGGTGAAAAATGCAGACGATATCTCGCCTATAAGTCTGGCGAAAACGAATATTCACAGTTTACGTCCACAACGCAATAACCTCCCGAGCCTGGCATCTACGTAATAACATCACATCACTAGTGCGTTTCTAAATGAGAAACTAAACCCGGCGAAAGTTAGAATGGGAAAATAGTAATGTATATAGTCGCAAACGTACGAATGCGAAAAACACAGGAAAAAGGATAAAAGTGATAATAAAAATAGAGGATACGGGTGAAAGAAAAAGAAGAGGATATAGGCAATTTAATGATCATAAAACCTATGTGACACTCATTCACCAGACGAGCTCGATGGGGTCGAGCGTTATCATCTTGGATGATGGCATTACCACCTATGGCCTCCAGAGCAGGCTGAACAATTGGTCTCAAGATTTCGTTCTGGTATCTTGGGCCGGTCAAGTTGCCTTGGATGATGATGAGTGGGGTCCTGCCGTGTCTGTAGAAGCCTCCCCAGACCATGACAGAACCCCTACCATAACGATCCACCTCTCGAATTGTGTCATCAGTAAATCGCTCTCTTGGTCCCAGAAACGGAATATCATTTGTTTTTTTAATGCAGTACACTCACACATTACGTTAAATGGGCAAACGTCAGAAGAAGTTAACACCTTTAAATATCTGGGGTCCACTATATGTAGTAATGGAAGATCAAGTAAAGAAATCAAGACAAGACTTGAGATGGCCTCAGCTGCCATGACAAGGCTGAATGTGATGTGACAGCGCCATCTTGAGATCTGTCGTTCTCGGCGCTGGCGGCATCTTGTCAGTCATATTGTCTTTGTGGTTTAGTGCCTTTTCACCTCATTATCTTCGAGAAGGCGAGGGACGGGATCATCCAGTTTGTCAAGATTTCTAGTCAACTCTACTAGCAACAAGATGGCGGCACGCAACACACGCGCTGCTAGTAGAACTGATAACGAAGATGTGGCTGAGGTGGATGACCCTGTAGTAGGGCTGGATCGTCAACCAGAACGAGTACAGTACATCGTGGTACCTACTCACAAGAGAATTCGGTGCTTTGGGGAGCGCACGGGTCCTACGGCTGAGGAATATGTCAGAGAGGTGAGAGCTGCCTGGAGAGTAGGGATGATGAGTAAAGAGGACCAGGCAGATGTTATCCTTTACAGTGTGACCCCAAGTGTCCGCAGGGAGCTGAGGATTCAGGCTGATGACGGTGACCCAGAAGCAATGCTACATTCCATTCTTAGGGTGTATGGGGAGCGTCGGAGCATCCCAGAAGTAATGGTCGCGTTCTACTCTACCCGGCAAGGTGCAAGGGAGTCTCTTTGGGAATTCTCCCATCGCATTTACGAGGTGTTTGAAAGTGTTTTAAGGGCACAAAAGCAGAACAACGTCACTCCTTTGGCGCCATCCTTTCTTCGCGACCAGTTTGCTGCTTGTCTGAGAGATGACCTACTAAGAAAGCTTGCAAAGGAAATGATCATCAAGGAGCCTACAGCATCGTTCACGTCGGTGAGGGACTATGCCCTACGGTTTTTGGAGACTGAACCCACTTCTGGGGCTGGTGTTGCCAGTGTCGAAGCAGCTTTGGGGGCTGATGTTGCCAGTGTTGAAGTGGCAAGAACAGAGACTGTGTCAGATACACATGCATTAAACGCAGAAGTAGAGCGGCTGAGAGCACAGGTGGCTCAATTAGAGGCTAAAATTGATGCGATGTCTCAGGAGCGGGGAGACGTACCAGGACAGTTCGTTGTTTTAGATGCAGAGAACTAGGCCACGTACAGAATCGATGTCCACAGGCGTTAAACTAGACCCCTCTGCGGCTGGGAGTCAGGTTACAGAAGGGGAGCAGAATGACTCAAAGATAAAGATGGTTGGTGGTCGACCGGAGTGTGAGGTGCTTATTGCAGGGAAGAAAGTCAAAGGCGGCCAGGGATGTAAGGGTAGCAGGAGGCGACCCAGGGTACCGAGGAAGCCTAGGAAAATAAGATGCTTCAACTGTGGAGACCTTTCGAACCACATGGCAGCCAAGTGTCCCAGGGCCCACTTCCTAAGCGATGTTTCCATTGTAAGTCCCCGGACCATTTGATATCGGTTTGTCCATCAAAGAGCGCCCTCTCTAGGCGTACCAACACATCTAGATTGCCGTCACAGTGCAAGCCGAGAGATGGCCGTGGCAACTGTCACCATAAGGGCGCCAGGAAAAGTGGTCGACATTTAGAGGAGGAGACTCATCTAAAACCCGTTGAAGGACACGTTTCCAGGCTACGAGGGGCGCACGTAAGAGCAGAGCCACCGTTGCAGAGTTTTGCAGCAGTCCGGAAAGAGAGATGTGACAAACTGTCATGTTCTACTCCACTACAGGTCGGAGAATTGGTGAAGAAGAGAATGCACAACGCTGAGAGATCCGAGATTCGTGATATGTGGACCGGCAACGACCTGAGACGAAGTGAAGGAAAAGGTGATCCTCCAGATTTGGGGAATATGACTGAGGTGCCTGATTTAGTGTAGTTGTCGGGACGACAACAAAATCAGGCGGGGAATATGTGACAGCGCCATCTTGAGATCTGTCGTTCTCGGCGCTGGCGGCATCTTGTCAGTCATATTGTCTCTGTGGTTTAGTGCCTTTTCACCCCATTATCTTCGAGAAGAAGATTTGTTGCAAGGCCATAATAAAGCCTACATATCAGTTGTGTTTTTGCTCTAGAAATAGTTGTGTAAATTTGTGTTTTCATGCATTCTGGAGCAATAATCGCGTGTGGCGCAGATTAATACGCGTAGCGCGCAGTAAATTGAGTGGTTAGGCCAGGGCTTATAAAAGGGGTAGCAAGCGGCGAAACTGGTCTATGTTTGAGAGAGCCGCCCAGTGAGAACAGACGAAGAAGACACACAGAGCCAAGCTGTAAATGCCTTGAGCACGTGAGTTAATTTAAATTAGCATTAGTTTTCTAGGATTCTGAAATTATATCGATGTGGCTATTTTAATGTTTAATGAGATAAATAGGTAGATAGATAGATATGAAAGTTTAAGAGCGATTATTTCATTCTTCAGAAAGGCAGATATAGTGTGAGGCTATTTCACTGGAATTTAGATAAGATTAACGATAGCAAGATAGCAGCCTCGTGGTGATAAAAAGCGACGCCGGCGAGTCGGAATAACACGCACCGCGTGGTAAATGTTACGCCAGGTGACACGCTGTGTATTTAGTTCCAGTTTGGTTTAAGTCGAGAATAATTATATTTTATTTCTTTAATGTAAAAGTATTGAGCGTATTTCACGATGATTGATTATTCTACTGTTTATCTTTAGTGGTTACTTTGAAGGGAGAATAGTCATTTAGATGAGAGCCACTCCTTGGTTGCGTAAGGCAAGTTGAGACAGGTGTTTCTCTGTTTGCTCCTGGGGGAGTATGGAAACACCAATGCGGCTGGTGTCCACCACAAGTCAACAGAAGCATTTTTATGCTATTACAGTGGTAGTTTCTGTAATAATGTGTTTCATGTGATGAGTTCCCAATCTCATCAGGGGTCATATATGACACGCTTGTGTCCAGGCGCACCAGTCGTCACTTACGACATGTTCATAGTGCAGAGACGAGTATTGATGTGGGTCGGTTGAGAGGTAGCAGTTAATTCTCATTATTGAGATTATTTGTTGTACATGTATTGAAGAATATTATTTTATGTCCAATTGATTATTATTGTTATGTGAACAATGGTTTGTGAAAGCACGTGGGCGTACTTGGAGATGTATATTCTCTTCTCCGCTCCTGAGGGAGCATGGGGCCACCGGTGTGGTTTGTCTCAGCATGAAGCATTCAGATGCTCTTGCAGTAGTGGTTTCGGTAGCAACTTATGTTACCCGGTGCGATTGCCAGCCTCATGCACAACACCATACTAGTCGCATTGGACGACACGCATGAGTGTGTGAGATAGTTGATGATACAAGGTGGGCGCATGTTTTCTCATTGGTAAGTGTTATTATCCATGCTATTGATGTTCACTTAGACATTGTTTTATTTATTGTTTTTCAGACAGTCTATGAACACTGACTGGGTGTTTGTTTGATTGTTTGTTTGGTGTTCGGTTCTGTTCGGTAGAATTAAATGTTGATCTGCATAAGGCTTTGGTTTGCTTGAATTGTTAAGTCTGCTGCTGAGAGGGTTGCAAGCAACCAATAATTGCAACCCCTGTCAAACGATCCTTTATAAATTTTCTTAGTGCACGGGTCTTGGGTGTGAGGTTCACATATATATAATATATATATATATATATATATATATATATATATATATATATATATATATATATATATATATAATAATAATAAATAATAAATTCTTTAAGCGCCAAACACGGCGCATAAGGCAGAAACCAGTGCTCTCCAGGTTGTTCGTTGTGACGCCACTCCTCTTAGCTCTTGCACATTATTTAGGCCCAACGTTCTTCCTTCTCTTATTATTGTTCTTCTGAGTGTTTCTTTTGGTCTTCCTTTTTTCCGCTTACCCTCAGGAACCCAAGTGAGCGCCTGTAGTGGTATTCTGTTGTTTTGCATTCGTAGGACATGACCGATATATGACCATCGTCTTTTCCTTATATAGTCGGAGACATATTTCTGCCTAGAGTCTTCTCTTATTTGTCGATTAGTCTTGAATTCTTTCCAACTGATGTTCATGAGTTTTCTAAGACATTTGTTCTCGAATGTATTCAGCTTGTTCTCCAATGATTTTGTTATTTTCCAACTCTCACAGCCGTATGTTAACACTGAGATAACATTTGAATTAAACAGACGAAGCTTGGTATGTATATTCAATGATCGTAATTTCCAAATGTTAGATAATCTATTGAAGGCGCTAGCTGCCAAAGCAATTCTAGTATGGATTTCTCTTGTTGTGTCACCATCCTGAGTCATTTTACTGCCTAAATAATTGAAACTTTCAACTTTCTGTAGTTTTTCCCCGTTCAAGATGATATCAAAGGTCTCGTTAGAAAAGTTCATAGCTTTAGTTTTAGAGGCATTTATTTGGAGACCAATTTTAACCGAGAGATGACACAAATTATTTATTGCTTCTTGGGATTGTCTTGGTGTTGAACTTAAGAATGCTACATCATCTGCGAAATCCAGGTCCCCCAGGAATTTTCCATTTGTCCATTTTATACCCAATTGTTCATTGTGGGTATAGTTTCTCATAACCCAATCAATAGCTATTCCAAAAAGTAGTGGTGACATAATACAGCCTTGTTTCACCCCTGTTTCTACTGTAAACCATTCTGTATTCCCTTTATTTGTTCTAACACAACATCTTGCATTGTCATATAGCGCTTTGATTATATTCACATATTTTGTTGGAAAACCATAGATTGTAAGTATCTTCCACAATGATGGGGCGGTGTAGACTATCAAAGGCTTTTTGAAAAATCGACGAAGGTGATAATAAGTGGCGATTGCCTTTCCACTGATTCTTCTATAATTGTTCTTAGTGTGAATATTTGATCAATACATGATCGTTTCGGCCTGAAACCCGCTTGTTCTTCTCTGATCTTTTCGTCAGCATGCAATTTAAGTCTTTCTAACATCATGCAACATAATAATTTTCCAGGTACTGATAATAGAGATATACCACGCCAGTTATTACAGTCTGATAGATCACCTTTCTTCGGTAACTTTACAATAATACTGTCTTTCCATTGTTTGTGGTGGTTGTTCTTCTCTCCATACTTCATTTATAATATCTAAAATTCTCAAGAGGTTGTTGTCATTAACTGCTTTAATCATTTCCCCTGAAATTTCGTCAACTCCAGCAGCTTTAAAATTTTTTAATCTTTTAACGGCTTGTTTGATCTCGTCCAGCGTGAATTCATCGCAAGTTATTGGCAAAGTGGTTGTGGATGTTTCATTATTAAAATCAGGTGTTACTGTTGGTGGTGGTCTGTTTAGCACCTCCATGAAGTGCTCAGCCCATCTCTTCTATATATATATATACTCCTGTGCCCTAAAATTAAGTGTACTGATTTTTTATTTAAATGTATATAAGACTCACCTGAAATTACAAGTTATCTCCTTCAAAGTACGACCCTTGGGAAGTTACACAGTGCTTCCAACGTTTTTTCCACTGATCGTAGCTGTACTGAAAGTCATTTTCTGTAAGAGTGCTTAGTTTATCGGTTACAATTTTTTGGATGTTTTCCACAGTCCCGTAATGATGTCCCTTCAACTTAGATTTCAACTTAGGGAAGAGGTAGAACTCGCTCGGAGCTAGGTCCGGGCTGTAGGGAGGTTGTGGAAGTGTGGGGATGTTTGTCTTCGCCAAAAACACTCGAATTGAAAGCGCTGTGTGAGCAGATGCGTTATCGTGGTGCAGCACCCAATCATCTGCAATGTCCCTTTGGACTCGCTGGACTCGTTTTCGAAGTCGTTCCAAGACATCTTTGTAGAAGGCCTGATTAACTGTCTGTCCTGGAGGTACAAATTCTTTGTGCACAATTCCACGGCTGTCGAAAAAAACGATAACCATCGTTTTTATCCTGGATCTGCTCATGCATGCTTTCTTCGGACGAGGAGAATTTATCGTGTGCCATTCCTCACTTTGCCGTTTGGTTTCGGGATCATACTCGAACATCCATGATTCGCCTCCTGTAATTACTGTATCCAAGAAATTTGGTTCAATGACGAGTCTTCCCAGCAAATCCTGATAAATTTCCAACCGGTTCTCTTTTCCCTCCACAGACAAGTCTTTGGGCACCAGTTGTGCACAAACTTTTCGCATGTGCAAAACGTTTGTTAAAATTCTATGAACTGCATTTTTATCCAAGCCAGTTTCTTCTGCAATCCTCCTGACACTCAATCGGCGGTCTTTCGCCATCACAGCCCGCACAACTTCCACATATTGATCGTTTGTTGACAAGATTGGATTTCCGGAACGAGGTTCGTCTTCAACATTTTCTCGGCCCTCTTTGAAAGCTTTGTGTCACCTAAAAACCATATTTCTCGATAGAGTGGCATCTCCATAAGCTTCTGTTAAATTTTCACATGTCTCGGTGGCAGACTTCTTGAGTTTCACACAAAATTTGATAGCGTACCGTTATTCGATATTTCGATCCATCGCAAACGTAACGAGGTATTAAAACATGACCTTACACAAACTGCAGTAGCGCGGGAATGACTCAACCGATTGAGTTGAAACAAGTCTAGACATGCAGCTAAGGTCTCTACCCATGCGCCGATATTCACCAATGAGGTGTTACTTTGTCTAGTCGCACATAGGCAAATCAGTACACTTACTTTTGGGACAGAGTAGTATATATATATATATAGGCACGGCACCAAGTGCTGATATAAATAAATCAAACTCTTGATTTAGAATGTTCAGTACAATAAAATGTGATTGGGAGATAGGATTAAGGTGTTTAAAAAAAAAAAAGAAAGAAGAAGAAGCAAGGTCCAAACCCCCTGCTTCCCCCTCTCCTTCCTCTGTCGCTTCATGCTTTGCTTTTGGTAAGCCCGTGTGTAGTTGTTCAAATTAAAAAAAATAATAAAAAAAATATAATAAAAAAATAACCCCCTCGTTCCTTCCCAGCTTAATCTGATGTCTTCTTTCTTCTCGTGATATCACCATGGATTTTGTTTTAGAACTGCTTTATGGGACCATCCCTCTCTTCTCCAGCTCTTTCTTCCAGACTTGCAGGTTGGATTGGAGATGTGCCTCTGATTCATCAATGCCAGCTCCGAAATTA